>JAGDQP010020667.1:0-32907 GCA_022664845.1 Lepisma saccharinum | reverse complement strand
TCAATGTACCCATTTAAACGTTGATAATTATTCTCTCCTTCTATGTAAATCGAAATTAGAAGACGGACCATTATTTTGGAATGCGGTCAGTATGCCAGAAATGCATATATTATCCACTAAAAATGTAGTGTAAATTGACGATAAGTTCATATATTATGCACTAAAAACGTGCTAAAACTGGGACATATTGTGAATTTTATCGGGACATGTTGTGAACTTTATGTGTACTTTGTTCATCTGTGCATTTTCCTGGTGAAACTCTGAAACACCTCAGATACAAGGGGAGGCAGCGGGATTACTCGAATCTGCGTTCTTCGTCATTGCGATTGGATGTCTATGACCGTAACAGCTAGACCACAGAAGTGGATGTGCTACAAGGACAATCATCTCTTGATCCGTTTATCGGATTTTAACTAATTGTTTACAGATATACTGGTAGTAGTTGTCTCGGAAGTGTGTTACTTATATGTGTTCATTAACCTGGAAGATTTCCTTGATGACCACTGTTTCTGTTACGATGATAAACTTGTTAGTTCTTTTCTATATATCGAGTGGTCATAGCTCAGTTAGTAGAGTGTTGGCCTAGCAATAGCAAGGTCCTGGGAACCATGCCAGCGGTCACCAGATTTGACAGAGTTTTTCCAGACGCACTACAAACTAGGCTCTGGCCGATTACCTTCCAAATTCCTTTCGTCCCAGCCTGAACCTAAGATGCCTAAAGGCCAGAAATGAAAGTAAAAAGTATGTTCTATAAAAAGGTGCAACATTTTTGTCTCCGTTAGATAAACTCTTATACTGTATAATAAGGAAAAATATGTAGAAAAGTAGTTTAAGGTGTGACGGTTATAACAAACATAATTTTTTTTAAATGGTGCTTTCTTTTAAAAAGCTAGACTGTAATTGATTAGCAAATACGTGTAGTATTAAGGCTTGAGTCGTATGCCGTGTTATTAGAAGGAGCGAAACCTATGAAGATGGGAATCGACGGAGAAATAAAGTAAATGTCAAAATACAGAAGATAACGATTGATACTAACTAGGAACATTAGACAAAAGAAAGTAAGAAACTGAAGGGACTATCTGTCAACTGTAAGGAGACGCATATCAGTCTGATGATTTAAATTATGGTAAACACGATAGCACAGATAAAACCTCTGAAAGTATTCATTTAAGTTACTTTGTGTTCCATTTCTCTGAAATATAATAAATGTAAAGAAGCTTTAAAGTGCGTTGATCCTCCTCTTTAAATGATCCAATGCTTGGTTAACTGGAGACTCTTTTTGACCTCCCACTGGTATTTGAAAACATAATGTAAAACTTTTCATACCAGTTAGAAATTTTTGGTAGCCTGGAGAGGTCTAATAATTAGTGTTAGCGCGGATAGAACTCCAGTGGCCTCTGTGATCGCTTCCTGGAATTCAGTCAACGGAACTATACAAATAACATGGCACGTTCCTTTTTGTTTATTGAAGAATTTCTATACAAAGATCAATGCGCCTACGTTTATCAATTCAAATAGTGCATAACATATACAAGTATAAATACGTGGTTAAAAGTAATTTAAAATGTACAAGAAGTGCACTTTACAGTATAATTAATACATACTATTCTGTGGAAAATTATAAGGTAATGTATTTCTTTAACTCAATTTATGCCATTTTCTTTAAAGATGGAACTCTTTTTATACTAAACGAAAACTAGCAATAGAAAGAAGAAAAAGCAGACATGAGAATGATTGTCCAGATATTATCATTATTGATGCTCTGTCGAAAGCGACATCTTCTTCAAGGGAAACTAAGCCCTCTACGTTCATTGCCATTGTTTTTGTCTTGGGATATATCTTCGTTAATCCTATCAAAGAATTGGATTCCTTCCCTTTTTTTTCAATTTATCTCTCCTTCAGTTACATCTCTCAGTACGCAATCCCTGCACAGATTCATTTCTCCTCATGATTGCCGCTAGTATGTTTCGTCTCTTGCGTACTCTCTTTAACACTTCCTCTTTACACATCTTTCTCATAGAATCTTTAATATATAAGTTCTTTACAAACTTTACCGGCTTTGTGTCTTTGGACGAATCATATATTAAAATACAGAGACTGAAAAAAGGGTTTGTTAGCTAGTCAAAAATAACACTAGTTTTAAAAATTTACTTTAGATGGTACTTGTCCAGTTTAGTGGGACAGATCTGTAACAACGGTTCAATTTTGTACCCCATATCCTTCTCCTAAAGGTGAATCAATTTGTTGCCAGTGCACGTACACGTACGATTGAGAGAATTGTAACTTGGTTAAATTGTTTGAAAAAGTGTTACATGAACATGGTTACAGCACTTTACTGCTCCAAACTAACTAAAAGGCAATATTAATTTCTTCATCTAAAAGAAAGTACAGCTATGTAATCATTAAAAAATAATAAACTAAAACGTTATGGCGCTTGTCGATAGATGGCCCTTAGGAATATGAATTGTGTATGTAACGCGAAAACTTTAGTGGAAATGACCACAACATTTTCTAGAGAGATATTGTATGCTATTAATATTCTATCCACTTCATTCAGTTTATTAAACAGTAAAATTTATACTTCTAACTATAAACATATATATGTAACATCTGTTATGATTATCATTGTTAGCTTTCTTATACACATTCCCTAATAGAACGCGCATAAGTACTGCTGTCGAAAGCGGGACTCTTTTTAATCGCAATTAGTTTCTTGTATTTTATGTATTCGCCATTCGGGATTGATTAGTCATGTACTCGGTTAATTGTTTTAATATTCATGCATGAAATAGTTTATTTTACTAGATTTTAAACATTTAGTATACTTTCGCAATAATATATACAAATGAAATTAGTTCTAAATAATAAATCTATATGAAAACAATGTAAAATTCTTCAAAAATAACCATAACTCAAAAAATTCTTTCACCTCGAAAAGTTCAAATATTTGCTCTTCCATCTATTGGCCACCAAATATATAATTGGTGAATGCCTAATAATAAGGAGTTAAATGAAGCTTTAAGGACCTCATTACAAGCCTAAATTTCAATAAAACTACTTTTCCGATGAAAATCTAAACGCGTTCAAATTAGTATTCAGAGACATATATTTACTCATGTAGATGCTTTGCAAAATACAGGTTAATTAAGATGAATAAGACTGTCTAGATGTCGGGATCTTGCTCGTAGTTGAAAGTGGAGAGCATCAGTAGTATATCTAATCAGTGGAGTTGTTTCAGTTTTGCTTGGAGGGAAGATCATTTAGGAAAGAATTTATATATCACTTGGCGCATCACACCTATTTCCAAGCTTAGTAGTCTGCATATATGTAATCAGTGATTCCGCCAGACCTCTGTGGAGGGTGTCATCCCCCATAGAAAGCACCCCTAATGTTAAAAATACGATAAAAATAGATAGAAATCGTAGAAAACTCTACTTACACCCTTCCAATTTTGGGTTTACACCCCCAAACTGTAAATCATGTCGGAATTCCTGTATGTAATTCGCATACATAGCTTTGATGTTAATATGAGATAGTTAAAGCAAGTAACACAAAAAAATAAGGAAACCTTAATTGTTAACTTTTTGTAAAATATTTTGTACAGCAAATGAGAAGATCTAACATATTGGAGGGCAATGCGTTGGCTTTATTTTATCAATCATTGATAAGATCGTCGATAGAAATTTTTTCTTAACTTCTTCCCACTCTACATCCAAATCATCAACAAAGCGAATCGATCATAGGAAACTCATGACCAAAATTAGTTTTTCACTCTTTATAAAACAGGAAAAAGATCATTCGTTAAAGCCAGTGATGATTGGGAGTGACAAATAGCTGATTAAACTAGCCTTCTCTACTGGGCACCTATACTGTGGATCTATATTGAGCTCGGGGTCTTGAGGTGGACGCCAGTAATCATTACGGATTAGAGTCCGGCTAGAGACAGTAATCTTACATCCGTTGATACTGAGGCAGGCTAGTTAAGGAAGAGACTAAGTAAATAAATTATCATCAAAATATCAAAAAGAGCTGAAGAGTGTTCTTGTGTGTAACAGAAAATCCACAACTTCTCAACTAACCAACTGTCGACACTCTGCTTAATGTCACTGACAATGTAAACATTATGGTGGCAAACGCCTTATAATGAACCCACAACTTGAATAAAAATTGAATCTGCACATCAAATTGTGCAAGAAAGAAAAACTATTTCTACATTGAACCCACGAAACTGGGGAAACTAGAACAGAGACAATAGCACTGAACTTGCTCTAAACAAAACAAAATTTTCAACTCTCACGAAGGTGGAAGACAAAAGTTATGAACAAACATTTTAAAACAAAGGCTTTCCTTAAGGCCACCGCACCTTTTTGAGGAAACCAGAACTTGTTAGGCAAAGGAAATTCAACTTCCAAATCAAGTAACACCCCACATTTACTCACCTTTGGAAGTAAAATTTTCTCAATCCTAAACAGAAATTAGAACTTAAAATTCCCTTACAAATTAATATGAAAAAAACGCTGTAATCAGACCTACTTGACAATCCTCACTACCGCAACATATACGCCCTAGGCGCCATGAGATTTGAAAGAAAGACTGCCCACATCTAATGTTATATATAATATAGTCTTAGAAATCTTTACAAAAGCAGTACACATTGAGGGGTGTACATTAATTTTCAAAACCTTGGAATCACATTTTACCTAGTATGTGCTGTAGTAAAACAACGAAAACCCAACCCTTCTAACCTTTTCTAAAATAAACATGTCATTATTTAGTTATAAAAATTAACTATTGACTCAAAAAATTTAATAACCCAATTTGTTATGTACAATGTACTCTTTCTCTTGCATTAAAAAATAACGTTCTTAAAGATATTCATAATTTCTATTTCACCGTCAGTTTATTTTACAATCTGAATAAAAATGATTTTGTTCTCGCCGTGTGGATTGGGCAGGCAAGCTATTTCGAAGCATACTAGTGTGCCACTGCACACTCTTTGACAGTCCCTGTTATGGTAAGTCTAGTTAATGTTGGACAGGCACCGCATAAGATTTCGTGGCGATCCAGTTGTAACCGATGCAGACGTAACGCAGAATAATTATTCTTGAGCAGCATTGATACGAAAGAAAAGAGTATATAGATATAAACTTCTTTATAGAAGACGAAGATAAACACCAAACTTAAAAACGAACTCTGAGTAAAAATAAAAACTCTTTTTAAATCTTTTTCTCATTTTGGATTGTTTGTATGAGGTCGGTACGAAATTAATTACTATAACATGGAATTAAAACTCAGTAAACTATATCGCGGTACAAGTAGTTTTCTTAGTTAGAAATTTGTTTCCAAACTCCCTCAAAAAATCGAAATTGAAACAAAAAATAGTAATTTCTTTACTTTTTAGTGTATTTTTATGTAGGCAAAACTTCGTCTATTTAATAAAGTTCTACGTTTTAGTTAGTTTATATTCTCGAAGACAGGGGGCAATTGCCCTCCCTATTCTCCTAAATGACATCAGTGTTTCTAACATTTCTAGCCACTTGGAGAATGTTTTGTGAAATATTATTTTGGCGGTTGATGCCTTTCAGTATAAGGTCTTTGCAGTGTTTACTCAATTTTGCCAAAAGTGGACATAGCATCTTCTGGTTCCAAGGTGACGATTTATTGTGTGCCTGTCTATTGTTTGTTACCTATACCTCTTTCTCGGGAAGAGAAGAGAGACTGTGTGTCACCTAGTTATAAGGGGTGGGCGTGTATAAAATATTTATATAAAGAAAAACGAGATATTCCAGATAGTTCAGCGTGATGATTCGCAACGCCATATCCCGCTGGCACCGGGATAAGGATTAATAGCTATTAGGGATTTAAACCTTCGGCCAGAAATATAAGAGACACTAACACAGGGTAATGCAGAGCAAAGCTATTATAACCATAAAATTGCAACAACATTAAATCGTGGAAACAGCTCAGAGGAAATACCAAAGATCTTCTGTTTCGCACAACGGTTTCATAACCCAGACTTAAACAAATATAGAGTCGGCGCTTCCGGTGAATTAGCAATAACTCTGAGATTCACTACAAATTAATCATGTTCGTGGTTTTTCCATTCTCACTTCACCTCTCGCCGTGTAGCGTATGCAACCAGTCTGTCAAGATAGTCGCGCAGGGATGTATAGCTGCGATTTTTTTGAATAACCGTATAAAATTACAGAAAAAACTTTGCCTGCAACCATCTGACCACAAAGCACAAGACATGATAATGTGTTTAAACGATAAATGATTTATGATCTGGCCATACGATATACTTAGAGAATACAATTTAAAAGAATACAATTATTTACAAGTACAGAAAATACGAATCTATACAAATATCAAACTCTCTTTCTTATCAGGATTCGATGATTCGATGTAGCTTAGTTTGTTTAAACAATGATTATTTAGCCTTTCTCATTGCGACGGAAAACTATCGGTTGCAGTTTTTGCCTATTCCACTCCTATGATACAAACCGTCTTTATTTAAAATTTACCCTTATTAATTCGATTCTTTATTTAAGAGTTTAAAAATATTAATTAAGCATCTACACGGCTACTTTGCTGAAGGCAGCCGGGCAGAGAGTAGTAAATAAGAAAAAGGTGTCGTGGGGACATACATGCAAGTGTTAGACAATAGAAACAACAGATTAAAGTGAACAATTCGTCATTTATATAAGAATCTATAACCGAAATAAACCTTTTCTTGCAAAGCGTTTAAGAAATTGATTTACGTATCTTTCTTTTTTATCTCCTTTCACTAAGACATCTATCTATTTGATTATGATTTTAGAGAGGACTCCGTGGCCTCGGAAAAGATTCTACAAACAAGCTACTTTGCCACAGACTTCCTTTCATTCCAAGTTGCGACATAATGCATCTAATGGTTAGTAAAACTTCCATGTCTAACGAGACCAAAGGCCTCAGTCACACTTCCATGAAAACTTGGCAGCTAATTGACAAGGCGGTTCAGATGGAACCTATGCACTCTCATGTGGCATTTCATGTTATTACTATGTTTCATCTACTTATAGAATAAAGATAGACTATTTAAGATAATTGGTTTAACTTCGCAAGAAACAAAAACTTGCTTATTGTTGCAGCCTGCACCGCTCTTTAACACCCCGCTTGATTAGTAATTATCGGGCAACGGTTAGGTGTTAGCAACATTTTTCATACGTCCCTTGTAAGAGAATTTCGGTGACGCTGGCCACCTACTTCCCCTCTTAAGGGGTTCCCTCGAACTCCAGGGGAGCACTCAGTACGTCCATGTGCCCTTATTTGAATCTAAAAATACAAATACAAAATTAATATAAAGATTAAAATAGCGTAAAGTTAGTTTAAAAAGTAGGAGAGAAAAATATGTCTGTATAGGTGTGACACCTTAGTATCAACATTTGGGAGATCAACAACTTTCACATATTTATTTATGTAACAAATTCCAAATTCAGCTACCAAGAACTCATGGTGAAACTGGTAAACTCGTGGACTTCGAATCCGCGATAGATAGGTACGCGGGTTCGTATCTCTCGGCCGACTATCCCGACTGAAGATTGCAAGGTTTCTCCAAGTTTCCCCATGCTAACGTAGTAAGGCTTTGCCGTTGCCTTCCGCATTTATTCCCCAACCTTATTCTGGCCTGAGCCAAAGTTGCCTAAAGGCCATCAAATTCACAATACAGGTAAAGAGCCATTTTATAAGATATTGACAACAACAGAATGAAAGATATAGAAATAAATACACTCTGGCAATATTCAAGGTAGTATTTGCCTGGTATAACCGTAAGAAACCCTGCAAATCCTCAGCAAGTGGCGACCGCTGGGCGAGAACTCACCACTTTCCGAATGTTAAATGAGCCCTCTACCAATGGGTTACAACCACAAGCAAGGTAGTTAGGCCATTGTACAAGTGTCTTGAATGAAAAAAGCATTCGTGATAATAATATAAATACATATTCGAATTTGAACAAGAAATAGCTTAGTAACACATATAATTTATTCTTTAAGATTTTACATTGTTAGTTCCTTTTCTTTTATAAACCTCAGTAGATGGGAGGATTTTACATATTTTTCTTTTCAATTTTTGCTGCTCTACGAGCTCTTTCAGAAGCTGACTGACTTTAAATAACAAATAATAATAAATTTATGGAAAAAAGAAACAATTTATTTATATCATTTTTTGTGTGTGAATTTCTACACAAATTAATAATATGTCGTTTTCTGTTAATTTCTACATGTATAGTTAATTTACTCCGTACGTGGAATAATAAGATTTCACATTTTTCTGTTCCATGTTTGCTGTACTGGCAACCCTTCAAATGTCGTTAATTGACTGCAAATTTGTCTTAATTGGAGGATCTAGGCTCAACCAACCACAATTTGTCCCGCTAAACTGCACAAGTGTCGTTAATAGTGTATGTCTAATTTCTTTTCATTCTTGAAACGTTTGCATAGTGTTCGGTTTGAGACACTCTGTGTACTATATCATTAATCGTAACAATTATTCTTGCGACGATAATAAATGTTCATATGTGTTCAAACAGGGATGGAGTACGTGTGAGAATGCCATTCAAACTTTTGAACAACTATTTGCTGAAGTATATTAAATAAAAAATGTCTGTTTTTGAACGAATAAAGAATTGATATTAAAAAAATGTTAACACGTTATTAGGTATACTGCTTTTCAGGATAATTGGGAACGCATTCTCATCGATTTGCAGACTATAACGCAATTGATAAATCCGCGTACAATGGTACAGATTTAATACGGGAAGATAAAAGCACTTTTTATAGTAGTTGAGCCATGAAAGCTATCGTGAAAGTTTGTATTTTATCATGTTTTAGCAAATTTTAAGAGAACTTGACAGTAAATATATCTTGCAATAAATTAAACTGGTTTACATCTGATAAGAATATTCAACTTACTTCGTGAATTATTAGCCTGTTTCGCCTGTATTCTTTTTTTACAGTGTTGTCTTTTCAGCCATGTTCCATCTATCAAACCTTTGGACATTATTCTGCTGTAGCGCGTCATATTCAAAACGACAATTTTTATCACTACACGAAAAAATTACAATTCATGTGTAAAGAACCATATTCGTTAACGTCACATGTAAATTGTAAACGCATGCTGGCATATATAGGTGCTATGATTTGCACCATAAATTTCTTTTTTTTCTTTACTGTTTGGTAGTCTCAATTGAAAAAAAAATTAGCACGTTCTGTGGCAATACAGTTTTTGCTATTATTCCTCAATCGTACGTGGGAGAAGCACAATGTATCAAGTAGATTCATAATGCCAAGTATAGGCGAGATCCGTTAAAGGGTAAAAGAAGAATTAGATTGTGTATTTATTATGAACTTTAGGCTACTTTGCCTCTGCTTAAAGGGAGTTCACGCATAACAAATCTGGTGCATAATGAGATATGCTCTCTAACATACACTTCATTTTAAGGAAAGATAACAAAATAATTGCGTTTCTTATTAATAAAATGTTTATTCAAGTCTTATTTCTAGTTCAAGTGACTACTGAAAATTAATCGACCCAACACAAAAAATCGAAAAAGATAAAAACAATTGTAAGAAGTATTTTAGTTTTATTGATAGTGCGTTTTTAAATCGGGTGCTTATCTTCCTATTCTGTAAAACGTTTATATCTATATACTATTTTCCCTTCACCTCTTTAATGTAATATCTTATATCTCTGACTTAGGTCGGTATGGAAATGAGTGTGTAACTATGATATGATTCAACTCCAAGAACAAGTCAGAAAGGTGAGGTTAATCCGACTCCAAACCAAGTCGATGGTAGAGATGTTTAGGTACCCTTAATCCAAACCCAAGTCAGAGGGAAGGGAAGAGGTGACCACTGTCGAAGTGAGTCATACTCTTATGATATGTGGCGGGCATTTTATCGGGCTCTTCTGTCTTTCTGGTAGGCGTGACTTGAGCACTTCATAATTTCTCCACTTGGAGTCGGCGTCGTCTGCTACTACTTTTTATTACATAAACACTATAATTGCTCCTGTTTACATTGTGTTTGTTTTGCTCTGGAATGTGTCTTACTGACTCACTTATTAGGTTCCCATTGCAATATTAATTTGTAAGAGAGTTCTAGTTTTGTTTAGTTTTGAGAACATTTCGCTTTCGAAGGTGAGTGAATGTGGGGTACGTGTTTTCGAAGTTGGATTCCGTTTGTCTAACAACAAGTTCTGCTTTTCCTGGGAAGGTGTGGTGGTCTTAAGGGAGACTTTTTTTTATTTTTTGTTCATAAATTTTCTTTTCCCTCTCCGTGAGAGCTGAAAATGTTGTTCTGTTTTTTTTTTTTTCAAGTTTTGTGGCTTTAATAATCAATGTATAAATAGTATTTATTTTTTGCATATTTCGATGCAAAGATTAAATTTCTATTCAAGTTATGGGATTACATCATTATAAGAGTTTTGCAACCTAATTTTTGCTTTGTCTGTGAAATCATGGAGAATGTCGTGCGTTAGTTGGTTGAGTTCTTGTGGAGTTTTGTCACCCACAACAAAACACTAAACTTTACTTTTCTATATTGATGAGAACCTATTTACTGTCTTCTCCTTCTACTAACCTGCGTCAGTATCAATGGATGTAAGATTTCTGTCTCTAGCCGTATTTGAATCCGAACTATTTAGTGGTGTCCACCTCAAGACACTGAACTCGATATGATATGTTCACAGTCATATCGCTGCTTTAATCTGCTTATCTTATTATTGGGAATTTTTGTCCCATTGGCGATCACCACTGTCTCTAACGAACTGTTTTTTTTCTGTTCTAAAAAGAGTGAGAAACTACGGTCAGATGATAGACTCTTGTCGTTGATAATTTGGCTGTGGAGCGAGAAGAGGTTAAGAAAATTTCAAGTAACGATCTTGTTAATGATTGCTAAAAGAATGCAAGACGTTATCTTCTGATATATTAGAGCCTTTGATCGGGTGTAAATAACACTTTACAAGAAGTTAACAATTAAAATATTGTTATTTTTATGTTAGCTATGAATGAGTGTTACTTGGTTTTAGCTATATCATATTAAAAGCCAAGAGATGTATGTAATTAAGTACATGCAGAGTATAAAGTAAAGTATATGTAGAGTATATAATAAGCGCCAAGGTACACTGAGTCTGCCAGCCTTCTTGTGAGGGATTTCTCCCCCAACATGCTCGAGCGCACTTCTCAACGTTAATATTTCATGGTCAAAAATAGTTAGGCACCGTTCGAAACTGCACTTACACCCTCACAATTTTGACTTTACACTCCCCAAACTGAAACTTCCGGCGGATTTCCTGCCTAAACGATAAATCTTATAAGGTCTTTCCTAAATGATATCCTCCCCTACCAAGCAAAAACTGAAATGACGACAGTGGTTTCTGTCCATTTATATCGTAGTGTATAATTCTATCTACGAGATACACTCGGCTTCTTTCTCTGACACATTTCTTTCAACCCTTCTTTCAATATGGAATGTTGTAAGTCAAACAACTCATACTGTTGTCATGAATTAGGCCCACTTTATGGTTTGATCATTTATAATAAAGCTTGGATGAAAGCTAACAGTTCTATTGACAATAAAATAGTTACATATTGAGCACATTACGGCTGAAAAAAATAAAAACATGGGGTAATTTTAGAGGCCACTGTTTGCCAGTAGGTAATTTTTCACGGAAACTTCGACTCTAGTGTCAGCAAAATTCAGCAGATTTCTTTGCAAATTTTATTAAAAAGATCAATGTTAACACTGAAGTAGTCATTGAGAGACTCTCCGTACTTTTTTTAAAAGAGATTTGTACTTAATTGTATTCAAGCGATCATTGATTTGACTAGCACGTTGACGTTGTAACACCATTTAAAGATGAGGAGCCTTCTACATAAATAAAATGTGTTGTAATTTCCTTATCAAAGTTTCTACATCTGAAAACATTTTACGAAATAAATGTTTGTTATTTCTATTTTCTTTTTCACTTATCCATTGCATATTATCAAATTCATTTCGCTTTCTACTTTTCCTAAAATATTTATAATTATGCTTCCAAATTCTAAATTTATAAACCTTATATATATTCAAATGTTTATGAACAGCATACATTTCTACAGATTTTATTTAAATTTTCAAAATTCCCAAGCAGATGTCTCTCGATACCAAATTTTCTTCCCTTAAAGATTGGACGTGATGTCAATCTGTGCGATTGGTTCAGCGGTTCCCAGGGTTCCCCATTGTCAAATTCGCTGATCAGTTGCCACATATTGAGATTCCTGGAGTAATTAAGATGAAAAATATGGTGCATATAGACGTCTTACTGATGGTCTTCTAAATGTCATCCTCTAGAAAGAGCGTTTAAAGCGTTAAGTGGAATTATTTCTATAAGATAAAGTTTACATTATACATTAGTTTCATTGTTACGATGCATCAAGCATAAATAAAAATTGCTGTTTTTAAAATATTATTAAAGAGTCTTAATGAAATTGTTTCTATTAATTTGACAAAAGAGTCAAGAACTACGAACAGAAAGGTTCTTTCATATTGTCAAGTGAATGACATAAATGACGCTAGATCTGTTAATAAAGGTTTTGCTTAAAGAAAACTTTAATGTGCCATATAACAATGTTCCTCTTCGCTATTAACTTGACATCACGATGTTTTCCGTAAAATTTCTAAGTAAATCCATCAGTGTTTCAATTGAATAACAATGCTTTTCGTCTTTACGGCAACAATTCCTAATGAATTCTCCCTCTCCTCATCCCTCTCTACTCTTTCCGAAGATAATAATTGGCTTAGTGATAGTCCTTCGTGCATTGAGTTCACATCTCGCAGAGAACTTCTTTAAGTGCTTTTGTTCCGCTTACATTTCTCTTCCCCTTTGCACCCTTTCCTAATAATTAGTTCAACGTTTCCTCCAATTAATAATTGTCACAGTAATTTTCATCTTCCCTCGAGTGCATTTGCCTCTACACTGTAAAAAATGGTGCCTTTACATTACGCTTTTATGTACACCCTTAGAGAAGTTTACACTGTAAAAAATGGTGCCTTTACATTACGCTTTTATGCACGCCCTTAGAGAAGTTCTGTAAGTTTTGAGCCATAAAGCAGTACGTAATGTATACAAGAATTTCCAGAGCTTACTATGTCGTACTGAATTTGCCTTTATCTACACATTTTGATTACAATAAGCTCTTTTATAAATCAGAGTCTATAATTTTGGTTTCGCACGTCCTTATTACATAGTGACACGTTCAAACTGTATCGTATATTCGTAACTAAGTTTATCAAACCACCAGACTATAACTTAAGTGATCCAAGTTCTGTTCCGCTTTAGAAAGCTGTTTAAACAACTTTCTACACTGAAAAAAAAATATGTAATTTTCCAAAATTCTAACCTTCCACCGCTACTTGTCGAATTTAACATAAAATTTTGGAGCACTCGAAATTCGATTCCTGATTACTGCAACAACTAATATTTTATACAATTTGTAACATTTTACCACGTATGTGCTCTTTGTGTAATGAACATTACTTAGCAAAAGGGGGAAAAAAGTAAAATGTAAATTTCACTCAAGAAAACACAAAGTAAAGTAAATATATTAAAATTTTAAAAATCTATGTTTTGGATATTTTCTAGTATCATTTCCATATCTTTAGAGTATGGGAGTTTAGAATCTGTGGCAGACTTTGTGATCACATTGTATGTAGGGGAGACTGCTGTACCTTGAGTATAATGTACCTTGGAATACTATTATATATCTGACTGCCTATGCTATCTAAAAACTACTCCGTAAACTCGCGTGTCAAGCTTGCCAAGTAGTAACTTCATGGCTTTCGTTGTGTTCAGGTGACTGTGTGTTGAATGAATTGTAAAAAAACTTTTCCGAGAGTTAAAAGTATTTGTTTACAAGTTTCAATTTTATTTTATTGGAGCTGTTTTCTATAATCTATAATAATAACCGTCTACAGGAGAATCAGATAAGTTCTTCTATAACATAAATTTCCATTCTACACGGAGCACTTTCAATATGCCACCACTCTTATGATTTCGTACTGCCCGTTGTACCATGAAACAGACACACATGTTTATCTTTCAACACATTCCAAGGTACATTAGCCAGAGCTGAAACGGTTATTCACGTCAAGTTTTGGTACGGGTCATTGGGTCAATCCTTGGAACTCGGGCTGACCCGGTGACCCGATTTCGACCCGATGACCCGGGGGCAAAGAAGATGTGTATTCTTCTCTTATGACATTGGGTCTCTGGACAGTGTTTCTGTCAATGGTGACCGGGAACAGAGGTTTGCTTCCCAGAACACTAAGAATACGATGCTGAAAGGCTACTAAAACATACGAAAAGGTCTGGAAAGAAGGAAAATACCCGGAGGTGTGCAAATAACTCTCTCCTCGGAGAGGTTATTCTGAAGGAGTGTGTGAATCTCACAATGAAATTTGACTGATTCAAGCCAATCCAGGTCAAATCGAGTCAAGAAAAGGCCATTGGGTCAAGATTGGGTTGGATTAAGATTCGGTTATCGGATCGCCGGATTACAAAGTTCGAATGGGCATTTGCGTTCCATGGGTGTATCGGGTAGTTCGGGTCAACTTTTGAACCGCGTTACCGCGTCGGTCGCGCCATCCGAGTCAAGTTTCTGGGCCCGAGTTACCTACGTTCGAGTCAGACCAGGTCACCAAAGTGACCCGGTTTCGGCTCTGATATTAACACATTTCGAAGAATATTTTAATAGTGTACTCTTTATTTTCTTGCAGAAATATGAGAAGTACAGAAGCAAATCAGGAAATAAAAGACTACCCATTGACTCGGATGCAATTGAAAATGCAATAAAAGCAGTGCCTATTCAGCCTGGGAAAAGGATTTCGCTCTATTAAGCATGTAAAGTTATTAAAGTGCCTTTAACCACAATATTTAGACATCTGAAATCGTTTAAAGAATTATGGAAGGAAACATTCCTGTATTCTGTTAGATATGATGTCTACAAGGTGTTTAGTCCGAGAGAAAAGAAGATAATAGCTGCGCGTAGGATTTAATAAATGTGACGAGACTGAATTACGGACTCACCAAAAAAGGCATTCGAAAACTAGCCTTTAAATATGCTCGCGGTAACAATAAATCCTATCGGAAGACTTGGGATAATGGAGACATTTCTGTGCAGGGGTGAATGCGAAGGTTTATGAAACACCACAAAGAAAATATTTGCATGTTTCAAGGTACAATAGGCTGTGTTCCAAGGTACATTAGCTTTTGTACCATGTAACACTTTACTAGGATTTTTAATAGATAAAATGTACTGTTAAAGAATCGAAGTAGAAGGGAAATACTGATGCAATTTAACTCAGAAAACCTCAAAGTGAAGAGCAAAGACACCGAATGAAAAACTATAATTATAGTTGGAAAAATGTAAAAAGTGCATGGCACAGCAGTCTCCGCTAATATTAGAAGCTTTAATAGACTGTAACTAACGTTAGCAAGTATATAGATAGAATGTAGAACAGCGATTGTAGTGGCTATCGACTGAAACGATAAGAAAAGAATTCATCTTTAAAATCTTTTGTAAAATATAATATTTCGAAGAGAAGAAATTATGTGGGTGTAGCTACAAAAGCGTTATTCTTCACTTTCTTTCAGATGTAACATAATACAAAAGAGAAGAGGAATATACGTGGGAGTGTGTGGCCGGGCAGAGAGACACAGCATATACATTTTTTAAGGTATAAAAGTTCGATTTGTGGAGTGGTGGCACTGGGGCTGCAACCTGTTGTGGTTCTTCTATTCCCGCGACAAAGTATCTTGTTTCTTGTATTATACCGTTGAAGGAGGTTCAGCTGTATCAGAAGAGATATTCACTCTGCAAACGACTTTTTTTCTCTATCGCTTGAATGGTAAATACAAGGATAAAACCTTAAGTAACTTTTAAACCAGCTCTCGTAGCTTGGTGACTAGTGTTGCAAAGCTCAGGGTATCATTAGGAAGGCGCAGCAGCTCGAGACATACTTCGGGCCGTCATGAATGATATATTCTAGAGTTTTACCTCAATTTAACCACGAATGTTCCAGAATAGTTTGTTTTGGGATTAAGGCTCTGGTCGCTCTCTTCTCACCCACTCCCACTGGGAATATTATCCCTCAGACTTGTATCGAAATCAAATCAAAGTCCTCAGATATAACATTAAATTTAAAGAATACGCAAAGGATGGTTTACTTGTTGGTCTAACAGAGGGAACTAAGAACAACCGAATATATCTCTCTTTCGTATCATACATTGAACATATTAAACAGAAACGAATATTCTGTCCACATATCAAAAATAGTCAGTTGAAAATCTTTCGTTAAATATAGTCTATGTCACCCAGTTTAATTAAGTATTGGCGTCTACCTCCTCCACTACACGAACACAATACTCTAAAATGCACAAACATCCATGTCTCAGGCGGGATTCGAACAAACACATTTGTGGACAGCAACCCGACACCCTAGTCCACACAATCATTAAACTCAGCAATATGTTGAACAAATGTCAAACAAATTATCTGTCTTTCTATTCTTAATATTTTGTATTTAACATTTACATTTTCACCTTAATAACTTTTCAGTTCATGTTAAATGTCTGTACAATAATGTGCGATTAATACCTAGTGTAGAACTGACGGATGACATTTCTTAACATATGGTTTCACGAAACGAAATCTTCAAACAAGTCCAGCGATAGTTAGATCACCGCCTGATGTAAAAAAGCATTAAACAGTTTCCTTTGAACACAAGGAGATAAAAAGTATCCCTCATCTTCAGCGAACTGGACTGCACTGGTTGTGATGGAGATTATAGGAACAGTTCGAGACGTGTTGGAAGGAATCCATTCGTCATAATGGAATAAAGCCATTCGACATAAGCCAAGCAAATGAAATATGATATTAAAAATCCAACTAGAACTGGTAGGACTGTCATGATGATTAAGCATTTATAGCACTATAGGTTAAAATGTATTCCTGGGGAATTCAGTTCAATCGTCAGAAATAAAAAGGGGGAAGATGACACAGTCACCGTGTCCTGCCATTCTCCTTAAACAGTATTGTTTTAGTGTTTTTACCCAAGTTTGCTATTTTTCTTCAACAAAGACAATACTCTTGAAATCTTTATAGCACTTGAACGATATTTATATGTTTAGCTTTATTTTGTATTTTAATTTTTGTAGCAACTGGCATTTTGTTATAGTTACAAATAGTAGTTGCTTCAAGGTTTCTTATCGTTCCAGAGTTTTGACATTTTCATGGCTACGACTGTTAAGAAAGCGAATTCTCGTTACATGTTTTGCGTCTTCTTAGATTTTCTTTGCATATTTATATCAAAATATAACATGTCCACGAGCTGCCATCAAAAGGGAACATGTCCAAATTAAATATGGTTCAATCTCTTTTCGTAATGGTCAAGGAACACGCATATTCCCGGACAAGGTTTGCATTACCTCTATTTAAAATAATCGATCATCTGCAAAATTATAGCCTAGTGCTCGCTCTCCCAGGGAAATACATTGTTCATGCTTCCTGTAAAATTTCCATTACCGGACATGTGCTCTTTTGAAAATAAATTTCTCAAATGTATTGATATCAGGCGAAAATGTATTAACAGAAAATGCTGATTAGGTATAAAATTACTTTTGTAGGAATCTCGCTCTACGTACCTGCATCATATCTAAATAAAACTCCTGTCCCCTATTTTTCCCGTCCTTTATTCCACAGGTGTGCTCGCCCAGTAACTTCATCCTAAGATTTGTTTTGAATTCAGAACATACGTTTCCTCTTCTGCTCATAGAGGTCTATAATAAAAATTGAGAAATACTAGAAATGTTTAAAAATTTCATTCTCTTGTGATATTTTTCTCAAGAATTTCAGTTTTTCTCGATTTAATGTTCAGAATTTCGAATTTTCTTTCTGTTGGGTAGTTTTCTCGAATTTATTGAAACGGAAACGGACATTGCAAGCAGACTTATTTTCTTAAAATCAGCACTGAAATTAATTAACGTTAGTATCACAAAAAAAATCTTTTAAAGGGGTTACAAACTTATAGGCTACAGAGGTTTCATAAAAAGAAAATAGATGTCCCAATAAACATTAGTTCTTACACTACTCCTTTCAAATAAATCTCACTCTGAATCTGAAAATATTTCTGCATCATCTATAAAGTTATGACTTATTGATATGTGGGCGATAGACTAGTTCCATACATTTGATATTTTCTTGGATAATAATTCTAAAGTAACAAAGTCACGTATTAAGTTCCGGGGATTGACTTTTTAAATACTTTTGTTAGATTCCATTGTGTTTAAACATTGCCTTCTCAGTAAATCTCTGTTATTTGTATTATAAAAATGAATAAAAATGAAGAATTAGAGTAATTTTCTGGTTTGAAATGAACAATTTAAGAAAGATTAAAATATCGTAATAAGTACAGTTTTAGGCTTTTCTGTTAAAGCTGGAACGCCTTAAATCATTGCCCTGTCCATCTGTACAAAACTTTCAACTCATGAACTATTTATACTAGGTATACGAAGGTGGTTGAAGTCAGGAATTCCGGCAGGCTTTTTAGTCTGTGGGGTGTAAAGTCAAAATTGGGAGGGTGTAAGTGGAGTTTTGCGCAGTGTCTATTAATATTTGACCTTACACATTTTTCAGTTGTGGGTTCACGAGAATTTGGAGGGAGAGGCCCCCACGGGGGTCTGGCGGGATCACTACTTGAGGTGTTGTTGGAAAGATTTTCTAGACAGAAGTTGAAACACGCATAGATCATTTAGATCGGTTGAGTGGGAGGTGGGGGGTCCATTTTACGGTAGTAACTAGCAGGAACAATCGAGAGCTTTCAACTCATAGAGTATTTACAGTAGGGCTATGAAAGTAGTTGAGCTGCTATTGGAGGTGTCTCGGCTAGTCGAGTTCAAAGCTGCATATATCATATATGTCCGTCTGCTCGTCGACAAATCAAATTCCGATTATTACAATACATTGACCAAAATCAATTACTACCAACTCAACAATTTGGTTTCAGACAGGCACATGATACAACCACCCAATTAGTCAAAGTCATAGAAAACATCACTTGCAACTTCAACAACTACGGACATACCATCGGAGTTTTCCTAGACGTTCAAAAAGCATTTGATAAAGTGTGGCATAAAGGACTATTATACAAACTATACCACACACCAATTCCAACAGCATTCTGTGACATCATCAAATCATACCTAGAAGAAAGAACCTACAAAGTAATCTTCCCAGGAGCAACAACTGGATCACGGAACGTCACAGCAGGAGTACCTCAAGGCTCTGTCTTATCACCAATACTCTACAATCTATACACAGCTGACATACCGACCGCAACCCATATCATCACCTCCACATTTGCAGATGATACAGCAATTTTCACTTCAGACAAAAATTTAAAATATGCACTACCATCATTACAAAGACACCTCAATATAGTTGATCAATGGATCACAGACTGGCGAATCAAAATCAATATAAACAAATCAACAACAATTCACTTCACCAAACGTCACGGAAGACTACCGAATGTTCCAGAATTACAACATCAAGCAATACCAATAGAACCACTAGCTAAATATCTAGGAGTATACTTCGATAGAAGACTAACTTTCAATCACCACCATAGCTACCAAAGCAAATCAAAGATTAATCGCCCTCTACCCAATGTTCAAAAGTCCAGTACTATCCATCGAAACTAAATTGCACATATACAAGATGATGATCCGCTCCCTGCTTGTGTATGCAGCGCCAGTCTGGAAAAATGCAGCTAAATCCTACTTTGCCAAACTACAAAAAATTCAGAATAAAGCAGCGAGAATTATAACCGGACATTCTAGAGACACCACAATCATTCAACTTCACGACGACTTAGACTTACCATATCTCGATACCATAATTAACATTATTGATGCAAATTTTTGGAGAAAAGTCCAGCATTCAAACCAAGATCAATCTCAATCATTGAAACGCTACCTGCACAACGCCATCTCTTCAAAATGCCAAAACCTCCATAACAGATCACATTCTCATCGAAACATTCAACAAATGAAAAATAACAACACTGACGACAGGAAATTATTACATCTACTCAAAACAGACAAAATAACTGAGTGATTAAGAAACCTACAACAGAGGACAAATTCCACCTCTCTTCCACTCCTCTTCCTTATCCTTCTCCCCCTCCCCCCAAACTAATACATCTAAAATGCCCTTATAATCATAGTAACCAGAGAAGCAACAGCTGCTTCCCTGTCATTACAAATACGACACATTCTTAGCTGACAATTTACAATCACATGCAAGGCAAGAGCTCACGCTCGGTACTTTTTTCATTTAAAAACCCGCCATGACAACGAAACGAAACGAAACTTTCAACTAACAATCAAACATACTGAAAAACATACTTCCCATGGGGAAGAAAAGAATTATGTATTTTGTCTTGCGTCATACTTAGAATGTCAAAGAATGCGGTATGTAAATTTTGGCCAATCAAGCGCGACTACTTTGGAAGAAATCGATGATATAAAAGTCAAAAACAGCCTATGGAAAGTGTTTAAAAAGTGTGAAAATACCCTTATATTCCTAACCCTAGACTACGCGACGTACTTTTCTCCTTAATTTACGCAAGGTGAGCCTTCAAGACTCATGATAATTTTTATAGCTATTTTATTATAAAGTTTAGTACTTTTTAGAATTTAGTTATTATCTCTCTGTTTAAGTATATATTTTTATTTACTTCAATACATTTTTATATTTGCATTTTCATTCTATGCATTATAACACCCATTTGTTGTATTATTCTTTACAAGGTACATTTACATATATGTGATAAAGTAATCGAATAATGTTAATTATCATTATATCATGGTTAAGACATTTTAAATTTTAAGTAATATTGTAATATGTTCTTCAGTTCTGCACTGAATAAAGCAAACTAGTCTCTCAGCTACGCGGATTAAGTATCTTTGTTTATAACAGTCTGTTGGACAATAGGAGCTGTGTAGCAACGCACTAGCAAAGTTCGAACCTTAACTTAGTTTGTATACGAGACAATTATACCACAACGAATCTTTTATTTCAGATTCCTCCACGGTATGTTGATGGTAGAAGAGAGAGGTGTGATAATCCACAATTAATGCTTTGTAATACGGCACAATAGAAAGGTAACTGATGCGCTCAAGTCGAATACTGGAAGATTACGTAGATACGTATACAAACAGTAACTCGATAAATGATTATTACCTAGACTTGACTTGAAATATAAAACTAATGGGAGTGATCCCGTTCAGTGTATGCAAAAAGCTATGAATTTAATAATCCTGATGTATTAGCAAAAACCAAGATTTACCATGAAATGTTGTGACAATAAATATTACTTACAATATTAATTTGTTTTATTGTATGCCTTCCACTATACATCTGAACGTTCACTAGAAAGTTGCCAACATGTTGTTTGCTCCTCACTTCTCGATCACAAAGTTACCATACATTCGCAACTGTACATTTGAATACATAACTAAATTACCATAAAAAGTAATACTCTTTGCTTCAATGATAATTCAACACTATCAGACCAAAATAACAACAGAGAAATTAAGATTTTACATTAATTTTGTCAGTACGAACGATCTGTGTTTATGAAAATCAGCCCGTATATTTGATGTCGACTGATGATCGACAACTTCTAAATTACACATCAGTTATTCTTAACACACTTATGCGTCGACTACTGAAAATATATTTACATAGCTTAACCGTACTTCTTAAGAACGCCGGTTTGTCAATCTACTTACTAACATTAGAACAAAATACACATGCATCACAACGAAGGTAATTATTCCAGATCTGTACAAGGAAATAGTGATATCACTTTGCTAAATGATATTCGACAACGTTAATTTATTTCTCACTTGCGTTATCTGACTGTGCCGTAAAAATATATCGTGTCGGAGGTTTACTGCGACGATAATTTTCTCTACAGTCCTTCCGAAGACCAAAGGCAAGACAAATTTATTCCAAGATAATACGCATTTGGTTTCTACACTTCCTTATCGCACTACATAACACAGCATTGTTCATGTGGAGAATAAAAGTGGGGTGATGCGTAGCTGCTGCTTACTTCTCACACAACCTGTTTGTTTACTATGCCTACTTAATACGTATTACGTACACTTTATTATGAACGAGAAAATAACACTGATTAATGAAACTGTAACTTGAACGCAGAGCTATGATAATGCTTTATTCATGTAGCGAAGACAAAACCGATATTTCCAAGCAGGCGACAATTTCTTCAAAATCAACTTCGGTAACGCACACCACTGGCCTAGCGTAGGATGCGTATCGAGCACTGCAAATATTTGAAAGATTTACTTACAATTGACGATCTTCGTACATGTTCGTAGCCGAAAATATCCACCGGCACTTTCAATTCACTCTGCAGCAATTAAATTCACAGCATCAAATGTAATAAGTCACAAATTCTTCAAAATCTTGGAGACTATTTCACTAATACCTCCTTACCTTTCACAATATAATGTTTATCTAAGGGTTAGCACCTCCTTGCGCTCGAAGGCGCAAACAAAGTGTTCAGGGAAGTTCGCAATAGTAATAATCCTGACGTGAACTATATAAAGTAAAAAAAAAAGCTTGAGAACGGACAGATGTGGTGACTGACACATGTTCACTGCAATTCATGAAAGCTCACTCGGAGCCTGCATCTTGAAGAGACAATTCATTATGACTTTTCCAAACACTTCAAGCATCTTCTTGACACCGAAAAGTACTCTCCACATACATTTTTTCTTACATACATCCCATATTGTTTTTTGCATCCCTTTCTTCTTGGATGGGCAAAAGCGGCATCGCCTTCTTTCATTCGGAGATTTCCACTCCCAATTCTGCTTGCTGTGATGTTGAAGGGACGCAATCATGCATAGGTGCAAGGATGGGTCTCTGAAGACCAAATATAGAGCGTTTCCTGATTTGCGTTTGTACTAATTCTTCAGCTAGATCAACCATGATTTGATGTCGTAAGTCATTTTGCTTATGAATTTGATGCCCTTTGATATTGCAGAACAATATGTAGGCTGCCAACGCGGACACGTCAATGCAGTTCATAAGCATCGCCATTGGCAATCTGTTTCTCTTACGTTTGCAGGAATAGTTGCGAATTATCTGGCCCAGAGTATCAACGCCTCCTTTGGTAATACTGTAGTACAGATTGACGTCTGGTTTATTTGGTTCTTCTGCAATTATATCATTGGAATGATGCATACTTGACAGTAAAACTACTGATCTGTTCTTTTGAGGTACATAGGAAACAAGCGTGAATTGCTTTGTGAACCCTAATGTTGAGCTTTCCTTTTCTCGGGTTTTCTTTGACTGAAACTCCCTTGGAATGAATGTCTTATTTTTCTTACAGTGCTTACAATGGTAAGACCATTTTGCAACAATTTTCTTGCTAGCGGAAGCGACGTATAGAAATATCACAGGTAACATTCCTTATGGTACCATGAAATGGTTCTACTAAACTCGCTACAACATCTTCAGCTACGTTATGTTTCCTTTCTTCTTTCTTACTTTTCCCAAGGTAAGGAAGGCATGCCTTTCCATAGATACGCGGTCTTAGAACCACAAACCCGAAACACCTTAATACCATATTTGTCCGGCTTCGAACTTATATGCTGTCGAAGCCCACACCATCCTCTGAATGGAACTAGCTGTTCGTCAACTGTGAGAATCTCTCTTGGTAAGTACACTTTCCTAGGTTACCATTTACTATCTCCCAGAAATCTCTGAAGATTGCAAATTTATCCTTTGCCCTTCATCCGCTTCAGGTGGTTGAATTATCAAACCTCAAGTATGCCATGAGATCAACGAATCTTTTCAGCCCCTTGTTGCTCGAAATATGGGTGGTCCATATAAGCGACTCCATAATACCCTTGTACTCAATTGATTACTTTTTAAATGTCCTACTACGATAAGCAGCCTAATGAGAGAGAGACTTTATTTCATAACAGTCACACGGCTTCCAACGAAATAGGGGTCTTTTTAAAACACAGACTTTCACAGGCATAGCACTTATGTATTTCACTATTTATGATATCGTTTGAAATGTACAATTCAAATTGTCCGTGCTTTCTCGTTCATTTTGAAGGTTTCTGAAGTAGAAGAGCTCTGTAGTTTTTTCGTTGCTGTGTTTAAACGACGAACGGTTCTAAAGTATAGACATTAGAGTGATTCCATTAAAGTCGACTAACATTAAGACCAATACGAGCGACATGGTATTAATAAATTTATAAAGTTTGCTAATTACAACAAGGAGAGAAGCCGCGAGTTGGTTGAATGGTTTGTGTGCTTACAGAGTCAAATCTCATGGAGTTCAATTGATTGCTGGAGTTCGGAACCCACCTTACGAAAGGCTATAGGTTTCGCCTATAGAAGCTCACCAGCTCTTTTAGAATGTTAATAACAATTCACTCGCTCACTTACAACAAGGATTATGAATGGAGATCCAGAACATTGCTTAGAAAACTACATGTGTTTTGTTATCGTACACTTCGGTAAGTGTGTTGTTCAGTTAGATTATTATAAGCTGGGTGAATCGTAGCTGAAGCTGAATCGTAGATGAATAGTGTAGATGGCTGTTTGTTAGGTGAATGCGTAGAGTTTATTCAGTGGCTCTCTCAGTTATGAGCCGGTAAAAGTACAGATATTAGTCGAGTTCAAACAAAATGTCCAATGGCTCTTAATACAAATGCAGGGTATCATATTCCGTCAAAAGCGGAGTAGTTTACTATTTTTTTTTGCATTTTTTGTGAACAAGGGTGCTTTTGAAAATGCACTACACATATGAACTATTTTCTGATTTCTAGCTGCTTGCATAAAAGTCAATATTAAATTACGTATTTGGTAGCTGCAGAGATAGCCTTCAATAGCCCTTCTGCGAAGTAAAGTGTTGAATTATTTACAGTCATGATAATTTAAATTCAAAATCCCAGGCACAAATAGATTGATAACTACTTTATTTCATTACTCACACCACGTTGGTGGATATATAAGTTGCGGAATACAAAGAATTTGTCGCCAAACGTCTGGAGAATCGAGCCCTAGTCTTCCGGCTGTCAACCTGCAGATTTCATTGCTGGTAACTTAGTTAAAAGAGGAGCCAACCCATAACTGCAGAAAAACTAGATTTTTTATACTTTGGAAACTAATTTTTCTGTAATCCCTTCAGCAGTATAAATTATGACTGTGATTCCTAACAAAAGCATATTCTATTATGTACTGAACTTTCGTGTTTGATATATTCTAATAATTCATGTTATTTCTTTAGAGGTAAGGGAACCGATAGTACATCTTCAAACTTATAAAGATTTGGCCATGGCCTATGGTTACAGCAGAAACATTAGCCGGTAAGGCATGTGTAAGAAAATATGAAAAACTCGTTCAATTATATTTTAACAATATCGTTAGTACTATGAACAGGACAATATAATTATTTACAAAAAACATATCACAAAGGCACCTAGTCACAGTAGTGTACATTGGCGATTATTAGCTGTTAGAAGGTGCAAGTTTAAGAAATATAATTGCATTATTAACAGGATATCCGCTTGCTAAGTATAAATTATTTTCTGTATATTGCTACAAATGGATAAGGCAATGCAAACTATATACTAAAACTCACTGTAAACACGAAAAGAGTACTGTAGAAGCGTATTTATGTGAGTGTATTGCATAAGGGCATCCATTAAAATTATGTATATGAATATGTTTGAGAAATACAAAAGAAATAAATATATTTATTAATTATCGGGAGTAAACTAGTAATAGAGAATCATTAACCAATACGAAACTCTACAATAAATTTATTTAAAATCCGGAACGAATGATCTCATATTCGAAACAGTATCTACGTTACTAAATTGTTAGTATTAGTGTATCAAACGTAACTTATTTATGATGAGTATATTTTCTCTTTATTACAAACAAAATTTAATTGCTTTGTATCCGTTCCAAGAATGTTTATTGCCCATTTTGACAAATTTTGCTGATACAGAATTCACCAACTTTCTTTTAATGTTTTTAAGTTCTATGAATGAGTTTTAAATGATAAGAGAAATGCATCACTGCCATCTATGATTTTGTAATAATTAGGAGAATAACTTCCTATGAAGCCTATTTGAATGATTGATAACTCTCTTGTACGAGCAGTCAATACATCGATTTGTTTGTTAAAAAAATATGCCTTTTCAAGAATAACATAAAAATAAGTTTGCAGGCAACTTAAAAAATATTTTAAAAATAGAGCCTATTTTAAAAATAATAATTCCTATATACAGTACTTTAACGTTATAGTTTTAAAATATTTCCTAACATATTTTCTGAATCAGATGTTTTGAATTTGTTCTAAGCGGGAGAAAACATTCAGAATATTTAAATGTTTCAAGAGTATATTTTAAAAATTATTGATAACATATTTCCTAAAATATTTATAAAACAATTGACATATGATTTCTTTTTAAACTATTATTTTAAAATATTTTTGATGGTTATCAAAATATTTGCCCGCTGTGTGAGTTAAGTAGGAAAATGCATACAATGGCAAACATATATTGAAATTATTTGATAGACAGGTAAACTTATTTTCTAGGGTATATATATAGAAAATATTTTTAAAATAAGTAATCAAATCTCTTAGGATATTGTGAAAATATTGAGATGTTACTCAGAAAATATTTTAGGAAATGTAATATAATTACGTTTTTGATTCACATATGAATTATTTAGAGCATTTTTCGAAACCACTCTTCTACTGTGTGGTTCCTTTCTTGAAATATGTATATTTTTCACAAACCGTTTAGCTTGAGGGAACAATAAAATGCTAAATCAGAATAACATATAACTGCAAATTTGATAGGGTTGAAAACATATCAATGACATCTGAGTGGACTGGGGTTACTGAAACCATTTTTAATTGGATCTCTGTGTTTGTTTAGCAATGGTATTGAATTGGTGTGGTTTCTAAGAAGACTATTCCGTTTTTGTCTTGTTGATTCGTATAATGGATGGCATATGAAGTATACTTGTGAATATGATACACTGTTCCGGAGTAAATTGTTTTGTTTATAATGTCGGGGTTCAGACTCAGAATGAACTTTGAATGTGAATGTAATTGGAATATGGAAAGCCTAACTCTTCAATCTACGCCCTATGTGACGTCAAATTTTTGGATGGTTGTTGACAAATGCATTATGAGAAATTAATAATGCTGTTTCAGGGTGGAGCATAATTAATAATGCTTATTACAGATGAAAGGGTTCTCGGCAAATAATTTAGGAAAACTAATTGAAATAATAATAATAATCCTGTAGTGGAATGCTTATGTAATTATTACTAATTCCAGGATAACTCATAATATGACGATAACTTTTGTGGTTGTCTGGTTTATTTCTTTGAAACATCATGTCCTCTGGAAAATCCACGAATAAACCTCATCTGAATAAATTATATCTGATAATATTCAAACCATAAATTGTGAGGCAGGAGTTATAGTTAGATCATAAATCTGGATATGAATCAATCATATATATATAATAATACATCTTGTACCTGTCGGAAGTTATCTCCCTATTTGAAGCCGCCTAAAATTTCCAATTAAATACCAAGTACAAATTCGAATAATTTTATCATGCTCGTCTTGCAATCGGGAGAGTTTAATTTCAAATCCCAAGGTCAATCATCTTTTATGAGACATTGCGCCCTTTATATCAATCACACTAAAAGAGTGAAGGGATTGTACATTTCTATTGAATAACGCCCATAAATGTTTCTCTACAAAGGTCGTGGTAGCCCGACGGGATGAGGTTCCCATACTGTGGTAACAAACTCTTAATGAAAGTATTGACCAACTAAAATAAGCATTTATTTATATTACCCAATGTTAAAGTGAGATTTTTATACACAGAATATTTTATTTGTTCAGGAGGAGATATTTCTAATCAATTGCATTAATATCGGGCAATGATGATTAAGTGATTTAGAATGTATTACACTCTACATTTCTGAATGATACTTAAACAAAAGCCCTCGTCCCTGTTTTTCCCATCATTTTAGCGGAAGGAGTGCTCACTGAGGGATGATATCCTCAGACATGTTTGGAATTTAAACCACAATACTCTATTCAGTTCATATGAACTAGACATTAATAAAAATACTAGAAGTATGTGAAAATCATTCTCTTCTTATATATTTTACAAGTAATTCCTGCTTTCTCCAATTATTTTCGATTTACGTTTTAACAATTTCTAATTTCCTTTCTCAAATTTATTTAAACGGACAGTTCAGTACACCTTATTTTATTTTAGATCATTAATACTGGAATCAGCGTTACTATGGCAGTTACAAAATACATGGTCTTTTAAACATTCAGCCTACAGAGTTTCCATAATAGAAACATAGATCATGCAGTAAATATCAGTTGTTATACTCTACATTTGCGAGGAATTTGATCCTGAATTTCAAAATATCGCTACATTATATTTTGCCATTTAGGAAATTGCCAAAAGACGGGCACATAAGCCTATGTGCCCTTTTTTCCGGCAATCGCTTTAAACGATCCGCCGTGTTCGTTTCTCTATGTCCTGCTAATGACAAGCCACTATCTCTATTCGTTAGCTTGGTAGAAAGAAATATGTAGAAAAGTTTCCGCAAGTGAACATTGTCACGCGTCTTGCTTTCGGACCGTGCTGCCGGACAAAACCTCAGTTCGACTATGATCAAGTTTTGTTCATGATTCAGCAATGTATTTGATGTAGAACTTCTTCATATATTTTCCGTCAGAGGCCAATCATGTACACAGTGCGAGAAAAACTTTGATCTAGTTAGATCACTCATAAAAACAAGTGAATTAAGTACGGCACTGTCACCGGAAAAAAGGTGTTCTTTTCGATTGAAACTGAATCGGATAAATTATTGTCATAGCTAGAACGGTGTGGAAAATGTTTTGATCAGCCATTTTGAATCCAATATGGCGACGTTTTCAAAATGTAACATTTTTCTCAGCTCTTTTTGATACCGCACCTTTATACCAAATTTCGTATCTCTAGTTCAAACGGCGTTAAAAATGATTTTTAGTCCGCCATTTTGGATCCAAGATGATGTATTTGGAGATATTTTGTAATATTTTAGTAACTTAATGGTGATGTTGTACCGTAATACCAAATTCCGGTTTTCTATCTCCAGCCGTTTAGGCTGTGTACTTTATAGAAAATTCATTTTGGCGGCCGTTTTGGTTCCAAGATGGCGACTTTTTCAACTTTTTGTAATATGTGCTTAATCTACCGGTGATGATACACCGTCATACCAAATTTCGCTTTTCTAGCTCTAGACGTTTAGGCTGTGGCACCGTGAAATCTTTGATCGCCGGAGAAAGGGCACATAACATGAATACACAATTTCCACTATATTTTCAAGCAAATTTAACAGTTTTCAAATCTGATTCTATGCGCTTTATACTGGTGTCAACGACATAAATATTCTTTCACAAACTTCTTGGTAATATTCAACCTAACTCTTTACCAGCTGTTTACCAAAAATGCGTTTTTGCGCTAAGTGCTCTTTTCCGGCAATGTCCTCAATTGTAAACAAGTTAACTATAGATGACAATCAATTCCGCACTTTTAATATTGTCTCGGATAATTTTAATCGAATAAATTCACACATAAAGAGCGGAAGATTGATTTCTTAAATACAACTGTTAGATTTTATAAGGACCAAAGATCTTTAATTTCTTTATTTCGCAAAATGAACAAAATCGAAGTATTAGTTTAATTTTCTAATTTTATTTGAACAATCCAAAATAATAATAATAGTAATAATAATAATAATAATAATAATAATAATAATAATAATAATAATAATAATAATAATAATAATAATAATAAACATTTAAGGACATACTCTTCTTAAACAATTCGTACTGAAAAGCAAAAAAAAATTGTTTATGCATGTCTAAAAAGAAATGCTTGGGGCGCGCTTTCATACTTTACTTTCTGTATACAGTCACTTTATAATTTATTGAATTGCAGCGCCCTAATACTTTTCTTTTTAGACAGCACAAACAAAATTATTTTTCACTGTTTAATACGAATTGTTTAAGAAACGTATGTCCTTCGAAAGATTTTAAATTATTTTTTTCTAGTTATTTCGGTGTTTAAATATTTTTTTATCCAAATCCTTAAGAGTTCTCCAAGCAGTCAAACCCAATATCTTTGCAGGCTACTAATTATATTAGGATAAAGAAGTCCATATTAAAACATATTAAAATATGCTTTTGAAATATATAAATATATGAAAGACCAGACGGTAAAAGACCAGATGGGATGACTCTTTTACCCTAGAAGAGAGGCAAACCGTTAATTTGAGACTTCACTTGCTCAGACACGTTCGCTCCTTCCAACCTCCCTTTTTCCTCAATCCAGGCGGGAAATATCGCCAGTCAAAAAGAAGCGGAAAAAAGAAGAAAATATAATAATCTTACACAGAAGTACCATTTCATACCCATTGCTATCGAATCCAGTGGTTCATGGGGGAAAGAAGGCCTCAACTTCATAAAAGAAATAGGTAAGCGTATCACAGAATCATCTGGTGATGATAGAGCAAGCACCTTTCTTATCCAAAGAATAAGCATGGCAATTCAAAGAGGTAATGTAGCTTCAATCCAGGGAGCCATACCCAAATGCAAGGAATTAGATGAGATATTCCCACTGTAATTTTGATTTATTTGACGGAATGTTTGTCACTATCCAAGTAGGTAACCATTAACATGAAGCCTACCGTTGTAGCAGATGAAATGTTTCCTGAAGGACCTGGACCATACATGGAGATGGAAGAGGTAGGAGGGTCTGATGGCCCTATTTGTGTGTTTGGCGGCAAATGAGAAAGCAGTTCATACAGACTTTTTCAATGATTTCGAAGACATAGTTGATGATGACGATCTGCAGTGATTGTGATGGTGGCCTTCCGAATCTTCTGAACTTAATTTCTTTGCCAGAAATTATGTTTCTATACATTTATATTTATTAATTAAGAAGCTTTAAAATGAAATTTCATTGTTTCTGTGATTCAACAGATTAGATTTAATGTAAAAATTCCAATCCAGTTCATGTGCTGTTCAAGTTTTTGTTTTGTATGGTAAAATTTGACAAATTAAACTTAATATATGAAAGTAACAATTGAATACTGCATTGTCACCCAACTTACGTCGCTGTGCAACATTTCATCATTGTATGAGGTAGGGTTAAATGACCATTGCAAGACTTGAGGACACCACGAACATATAAACTATAGAAAAGAATCTTAGAAAAAGAGAGAGCCATAACATATTAGGTTTTCTATAATATTGACAAAATATTTGGATTGTTTCAGCATTGAGTGTATATTTTGTTGCGTATTAAGTTTTCATGATCCACTTTTATTAAGATAATTTTCATTTGTTGCGAAAATTGTACCCTGAAAGTTTTGGAAGTGCAATTCGTTCCTTTAATTCCAGGTGCAGTTCCATTATTCATCTCATGTTACTACGAAAAACTAGAGAGCAGGTCACTCGTGTATCTGACCTACTGGTTTTAACTATTGATATCGTTATAACACAAGGGCGGTTCCGTTTAACCACCAATCTGTATTTTAAATCTGCTTGATGCCTCTCCCTCAACGGTAGAGACGTCCAACATGTTTGATGTAATCAACACTGCACATGCTGACTCAAAAGCAACTCCAACGTGAGGTCATTTTTCTAATTCTCCAGAACCTGCTGCCATATTTGTTTATGGAATTACAGATAAATATCAATTCAGTAAGAGCTTATCTTCAGTTTGTCAAAATCGTCCATTTAAGCACACCTCTGATTTTATTAAATTTCAAACGCACTCTAAGTATGATTTCGACAAAATTCAGACTTACTGCCTCCAGCAGAAACTGCAATTTGCTACTGAACCTCGTAAACCAGATCGTCCGCTTGCCTCTTGACACACCTACCTCTGACATCTATGAGCATCTTGATGGTCTTGGGCACCCAGTCATTGCAAGTGCATGGCCAATCTAAAATTCCTTATCCATTGATTATGGTTTATCTTCGTATGTTCTGAACGTCTACAAGATGAGATATGTCCTTAATTATGTTGTGCAAGTCGAACCTTATAGCGGTCCAGATGTCCTTCAGTGTTTTAAATGTTTAAGATGTCCTTCAGCACATTGGTCACCATGTGTTTCAATCACCCACGATGTGTGAAATTTTCCGTTCAATACATAACACTAAAGAATGCTTAAAGAAGACAAGAGACGAACCAGTGCACTGCAATAATTGCGGTGGTGATCATGCGGCCAACTACCGGGGTTGTAAATTCATGCAAACCCTTATTCAAAGACGTAAAATTGAATCCCGTGACAAGATCTCTAGAGCTGAATGTATCATCAATTCTACTGGAAGAACCCGTACTTCTCCAGCATCTGCTGCTCCATCCACCGAGTACTTATTACTTACTTACTTGCAAGTTCATCGCCGCAGTAACAAACGTTTGCCATAGCATTCTATCCTGGGTAAGATCAACCCACTTTTCATCACAAATACCTACTTCGCAAAGATCCCTTACCGAGCCGCTGTAGCTCAGTCGTAGACTATTCGGGAGGTTCCAGCGACCGACCATCCTGATTGAGTTTTTTCCAAGATTTTCCCTGTCACATCAGGTAAATACCGGGATGGCACCTTCAACATAGGCTCTGACCTACATCTTCCTGAATCCTTTCCTCCTCCGTATTCCGGC
>JAGDQP010020666.1:1002-23552 GCA_022664845.1 Lepisma saccharinum | reverse complement strand
AAAAGCTTTGATCAGCAGAGCATTCATGTACGTACAGCGTGTGAATGTAGAGTAAAAATTAAATCTAAACTTAGTTTCTCCATAGCGAATTGGGGGTTGGTTAACGCTTTCGTTTTGCAGTATGAGTGATTTCGATTTCAGTTCTTGTTGGGGGACTCCAGTTTCGGAAACCAGATAAAAACTGTGATGGCTAGTCATCGTCCTGATCACGTGACACTCTGTGAACGGTGTAGAGCGCTGTATGGATTGTAGAGTAAAGTAATTTAGTTAACTTATCAGGCGGTAGCGCGTCTGACTACGAATCGGGCAGCCCTGGTTCAAATCCCGGCCAGGACGCTGGAAATTTTATCGCAGTGTTTCCATGCCTGGTGCTCTGAGATGCACTCAGCCTCCTATCAAATTGCGTCTTCCGTTGTACTTTAGGTGGGGCTTAAGGCGGTCGTGCGTGTGACTGATCACCCCACCTGTCGCAGGTCGGGAATATTTGGAGTGCCGCCTCCACATCCCCCAATGTGCCGTGAACGGCACATACGCATCGTACAGGGATAGATTTTTCTTTTTTTCTCACTTATCACTTATCAGCTATAGGCAGGAGGAGCTGGAAAGTGATGTGTTCCACCTCATTCGAGGTGATTAATATTACCTTTTTATCGTTTTGGATTTAAAAAATAATAATTTCCATTGTAGGAAGAAAAAGATTTAAAATGCTGATATTGCAAAATATAAAATATGGTCATCGTATATACTTGGCAATAGACGGTAATGAATGTTTTCCCCATTGGTATTACGATATTGGCTTGGATTATACCAACCAATACGAAAGAAAAAGGATTTAAAAAAATGATTCATACATAATCAGGTATGAGTGGAACGTTTGTTGCATATATAGAATTTTGCAAATGTGTTTTGTGGGGTAGTGGGGATGATGGAGTTTGCTAATACCATTAATTTCAATAAATGTTCAGCTACTTGTGATTTTAACTAAACAAAAGCACGTTGGTATTAATAGTAGTAGGTTTTTGCAGCTGTGTTTACTATTCTCTTTGTTGCAGATGTGAGTGGTGGAAACTGAAATGACGTTTTTCCTCACGAGAGACTTCCCAATAAATGATAATTAACCAGACCTGCATGTGGTTCATGAGCTTCATTATTGATCCCAGAAAGCATTTGTTCATTGTCTGCTTACTTGCCGCGAATTTTGCTCTGCATCAGCGAGAGTAAAACATTCGTCGCCCCCCCCCCCCCTTCCCCCAAACTCTCACTCAGTAATATTGCTGAGTCATTCGTTGATCATACCGAAAAAAGAAGGGAAACAAAGAAGAAAAGAAGAGTGAATACACATCTGATGATGCATATGGCTTTCCGTTTTTTATTCCCATGTTGTTTGAGATGGCCGCAGCGCGTATGAGAGATGCATCTGCCCATATGTATTTCGGTTTGCTAGAAAACTGTTTGAACCAGATTATGTTAAATCGACATACACGTTAATATAATAATAATAATAATAATATAAGCTTTTAGACTGGCTTAATCTTCAGGAACATTCCTGCAGGCAATCGGGATGGTAAAGTGCGGGAAATAATCAGTCTTCCATGGTACATTAAAAAAAAAAAACTTTTCTCTTCGCGAAATTATTGAGAATATGAAGTGACGCATGCTACGAATAACTAGGAGGGACACGAAGACAAATGAATGGAAGATATAATCAAGACTGCGAAAAACATGAAGTGGGGGTGGGCCGGTTACATAGCTAGACGAACAAATGGAAGATGAACGACGAATATACTACATTGGATTCCCAGAGAAAAGAAACGACCGAGATGACGTCCAAATGCAAGATGGGTAGATTAGATCAAGCGGTTTTCAGGAGCTACAAGAATGACGATAGCAGCAGACCGAGATATGTAAAGAGAAAAGGGGTAGGCCTTCATCCACCAGTGAATAGAAAACAGCTGAGTATGTAGATGATGATGCTTAAAGATGTTTGATTGATAACCTTCAGACGTAAGATCCTGTCATTGCATCTACATTTAAATAATACATACTCGATACATCTTGAGGTGGGGTTAATTCTTACCACCAAAATAACGTTCTTTCAAAAACAGCAGAATAAAGAACTCACTGAAGTGGCAAGTTGAACTCCGCAGGAAATAGATGTTCGCCGTTGGATTCTTTCCTGGGCAAGATCATGACAGTTTTCATCACGAACACTTACCTTTCGAAGATCCCTACTAATATTAGTATCCCAGCGACGTCTTGGTCTTCCCAGCGGCCTCTTTCTCTTTGGCGTCCCAATCACAATACAATAGAATATAATCTTAGTTTTTCTCCCATTCTAGAGCTACATTGCCTTGCCCATCTTAGCTTTCGTGATTTCATTATTCTTACAAGATCTGGTGAATCGTATAGTGTGGTACATGAAGTTCTTCATTATGCAATCTACTCCATTTTCCTGTCATCTTGTTCCGTTTCAACCCGTATATCTTTCTCAAAACCTTATTTTCAAGCACTCACAATAACCGTTCTGTATGTATTTTCAATTTCAACTTCATATTAATCGCGAGATTGAATAGAAACATGCGTTGCCCGATGCCAAGTGACTTCTTCCGTGACTTGCTGCATGTGCTTCCAGGTAATTAAATTTGTTTATTTTTTCTGAAATCTCATTCTCAAATTGTAAGGTAAAGTACACAAATAAGAGACTCTTTTTAAAACTCATTTTAAATGAGTGATCGAAAGGAATTTATTCATACTTTCGCTGCTCTTCTTTCATTTATTTATTCTATTTACAAAATGCTTCAACTTAAGTTTAATTCAGTATACATATTTTGAGTTTTTAACGTAAACAAGAAAAAAGTAGAAAATTTAGTAATTTTCGAAAACGTTCCAAATAAATACCTGTATTTTCATCAAATTACTCGTGGTAAAACTAGTACAGAAGTTAATGTTATAGATGAACTGAAACGCCGAATGAAAGCAATATGTAGCTTAAAAATTGCCTTGGAATGTAAACATTTCTAAGATTTAAAGATTAGGCATGTTAAAATATTTTTTTAAAACTATGTGCAATTACACAGGCAGGACAAGTGATTAAAACTTACAATCGAACACTTTGGGTTCTGTGGCTAATTAATACATGGAATTCCAAACTTTGTTTATATTTCGTTCACATACTTATTCATACATACTGTCGCTTATTAGAAACCTTAGGTGTTTCTTATTAGAACCCAGCATACTTAACGGTGTAGACTACCCCCGCCATCTTGGTACGCACTTTCCATTTATTTACATGGGAATTGTTTTACTCGTCTTATATCTTTCAGGAGCATACTTTTAACTTCTGTTTTCGCCCAGTTTATCGTCATGTTCTCTTTTACTCATGCTATTTTATAGAAATACAATATTTTACACACAAACAGAAATATAATTTTCCGTTAACATATTGTGATTTAGCAAATTATTAATAAAACATTATACTTATATATTTGAAGAAACTTCACAAACCAAAATTATATAAGAATCAAAATAACCACAAAGATAAATTTTGTGAAAGCAAATCTTAAATATTCTACTTCGGAGAGGCATAAAATGAGTAAAACAATTCCCGTGTAAATCAATGGAAAGGTCATACCAAGATGGCGGGGGTGATCTACATGGTTAATAAACATGATTCTCTTAGCTGAAAAGAAAGCCATTATGGTATTCCAATTGAAGACTAAAATATTATATGCGCTATCATCTCATAGAGAAAGCAATCTTTCTGTTCAAATTTTAATTTCCAGTTTATTATCCCTTTAATTACAACCAGTATAACAAGTGAAGGCGGCACAAACAACAAAATGTACTCTCCACAATTCACTGCGCACTGGCTCGCTACAAACACAATGTCGCATGACCACATGCTGTTCTTGCCACTCAGCGTCACATGACTATGTAAATAATGAGTTCTCTCTTATTTGGTGACTTTACCTTATATCTCTGTTTCCTTCATCCTGCGTTTCTGCTTGTTATCGTATATTTTGTTTTCTCTGCATTCGCCTTTTAGGCCTGTCTGCTTGCAAGCTTCTACTAGTACCTTGTGTCACATTGTAGTTCATCTATATTGTTCCATATAAATCTACATCATTTTTTAATTTTATTTATGGCCTTTAGGCATCTAAGGCTCAGGCTGTAAATCGACATCATTCACGTATATGATCATCTAGTTCAATCCATTCAGCATTAGTCCCCTATCTCTTTTATCGCAAATACATAGGAATGATAAAAAGGAATATCGATATTAGAATGAAGGAACATATACATAACATAAACTAACCCGAAGAAAAACTTGTATCTGGTCTATCGAAACATAACACAAAGAAGAAAATATGACATCGCTACGTATCATGAGTGAACAAGGTGCGGAAAAGATGTCAGAACTAATATCGACAATGGGAACGTATCGAATGTCACGTCAGGAAGTGACACTTGTTTTAGAGGAAATATGTGCTCCACAGACTGGTAACATTATTATCGTAATACTCAGGTGATCATGAAACTCATTGGTGTTTTTAAACTTTCTGAAATGATAATGTGGTGTAATCAATATATCATCGTATTCCGATTTTCAGTAAAAGCTAAAGTATCCAGATCAAATCTGAACGTTTTGTTTACTTACGTTAGTTTCATGGGTTTTGTAGTTACACAAGCAAACTCTCTATTTTATATTACCCAGTGAAGGCTAGCTGTTTTATTATTGTTATTGTGTGAGTTTAAAAAATTTGTTTTTGGTAAGATGACCAGACGTCTCGTATTAGCCGAGACAGTACCTTTTTTTTAAGCCTCCGTCCCGACTTTTTTCAGACGTAAAACGGGACGCCAAAATGTCCCGTTTTTTGACAATTGTGTGAATTACAGTATCATATCTTGTTTGAATTTATTGGTGTCTACATCACTTAAATCTCTTACTTATCGGCAAAACATAAGGATGCCGTGAGTCAAGCTCACTGCTTAAAGATTCTTTTAAAAGTGATAACATAAGTTTTGTGACAAAGACATGAAACTAGCAACCGTTGAAGGTGCGTTCGCGTATCACATGGTCCAACATAACCAATCTTTCAGATCCAAGGACTGTACTTCTAAAGTAATCCAGTGTAATTTTGGACCTAAGTTTACGTATTCCCGTACTAAACCCGAAGCAATCGTACTAAATGTTTTAATTCCTTTAGCAATATCCCAAATAGAAAATGGCTTGCAGAAAACTAATTTTATATCTGTAATGACATATACGTCGAATCACAAAGACGTAAAAATATTTCCATTGCTTGTGAGGTACTTTCATGATGTTGACGGGATTCAAGTTAAAATGTTGAATTTGAAATCTCTTCCGGAAAAACGTCAGAAACAGCTGCCACATTTTTGAGTGAGTGTTTGATAAATGCTAACTTAAAAGAAGAAGAAAAAACAGTAGCTTTTTGTGCAGACTGCAGTTTTGGAGGTCTATGTAGAAAGGGAACAAAAAACGTGTTCACAAAACTATACACTGAGAAAAAACAGACAAAATTTTTTAGTAGGAATAGCATATAAAACCCGAAAAATCATGAAGAATGTTGTATTTAACCGTATTCTGGATGTAAACTACGGGGTAATTGTATGATCTGAGTCGTTTATAGAAAACAACATTTCGCATCGTGTGAAAAGTGATTTAACAGTAATACATATGAATTAGCGTTGAGAGTGGATTCATTTATATCCGTAATGGAAAAAAATATGAAGATGTCCTTCCCAATTATCGAACTAGCTGAAATAACATTACAAGCTGGCAAATTATCCGAAGACAGAGAAAATCTACTTAGGATACGTTTTTTTTTTTTTAACATAGCATTAAATGAGCATTATGCATGCATATTTTTACATTTCGCAGGAGAAAATGTAATGTTATAATATCATTACTATAATGTCTGTTTTGAAGGTGTAAGGACATCATAACATGCTTAGTGGCATTTTCTATACAAACTGTTACGTTGTCTTTCTATACGCGGAAAAGATCTGGGCTCTGGCTTCATCGTTCAACAGTGGTGGCATTCGCTTCGTTCATGCCGTTGTCTTGTCAGTTGTGGGAAGCAACTCCTGCTTCAAACGAGAGTTCTCATTAAAATAAATACGAAAATCCTTTATTAAATCCCAATATTGATGACGAAACAGTTAGTATATTAACCGTATGGAAATTTGAAGAGTACCGACCAGTTTTCTTAGTAAGTAGAAACGTTTTAACTATCAAGATATAACTCTTAACGAAAAATTTTAAACTGTCTATTTTAAACAGTATTGGCAAGTCTTGTAAAAGCATAAATCTTTCAATGTAGCAATATTCGTTTCAATAGCAAGTAGTTGTCCATGATCATTTTATTGCTTGTATCATTTTATTATTTTTTCCGTATGAACTATTATCTGTTCTCGGCAGTATACAAGGATTTCGCCAGATTTTCACTTTCGGGGCGACGTAAAGTCAAAATTGGGAGAGTTTAATTGTACTGTTGATTGGTTTATATCGATTTTTCACCGTAAAAATTTCAAGTTCGGATGGGTACTCTCTAGGATTTGGAGGTGACACGCCTCTACAGGAGACGGGGGCTGGCGGAATCACTGACAGTATACTTTTTACTCATATTGAAACTTTTACTTTTACCAGACTTGCCAAAACTGTAAACAGTTTAAAACTTCCCGTTAACGTTTCTTGACGGTCAACACGTTTCTACGTTTTATTACATACGGTTAATATAACATTACGTACTGTAAAATTCCCATGCTCGCAATGGTAGAAGTACATGGTATAGGGATAATATAACATTAGATACTGTTAGGGTGAAGGGTAAATTTTCCTTCATACGGATAATTCAACATTACGTACTGCTAAATCATCATTACTGTATTGGGATCATTGCGTATCATAATGACAATATAACATTGTGCTTGTGTTATTTCCATGAGGAGTAATGTGAAAAACACATTACATAATGCATACTTGCTTCTTCGTTATGACGTCATTATTTGGTTTCGGACTGTACTGCAAAACAACCATTACAAACTTAACGTGAAGCGAAATGTTCTAGCTGTCCACAAATCAGTTGTAGTTTACGATTAAATTTAGCAGGAAATTTCTCTCAGTGTAGAAAAACTGTGCCACAAATTACTTGTGGCTGGGTCATTGGGTGTTCCGCTCGTATAATTCACAATACCATTCAGACTGATGTCGATGACCTCCCTCCCTATTGATTTTGAAGGTATTATTTCAAAAATATATTCTTACTTCTATATACACTGTTAGAGTTGAAAGTCTTCAAGAATTTCGCGAATTTGTAGATGTGGAGTACAAACAAATTTTAGGATACAGCAAAACAAGGTGGCTCTTCTCCCTGCGATTGAATATCTATTGACCATGTTTGTTCCTCTGAAATCATTTTCTGAGTCACAAAATTAATGTCTCTTTCTCGTCAAAACATTCTTCAAAGATTCTTTGTCAGAAGCATGGCTATATGTTATTCACATTTCACTCTGCTGTTCTAAGAATAGAGGGTCAAGCAGTTCTTAAATTGTTTAAGGCTTATTTAGTTTCCAAGACTGTTTCATAACATCATCTGTCAGAACAATTCTTGGTTAATTCGAAAGGGAGGGGTCTTTCATCAGAAGTCACAAAATTTAAACCGTATGTTTGCTCGTTCTATCAAACTGAATCTGAATATTTAGGTAAATGGATTTTACCCTGGAGAATTTACAGGATTTCATTTGGATAACACTTAAAGACGGAATACACCCTTGGACGGAAATACAAAAGACTCAAGATTTCATTCGGGAAGTAGCTCCTTCAATTCAGATAGATGAGGCTGGTGGGTAGGACGTGTATGTCAAGCAGTATGTAACCTCAGAAATACTTCAAAAATTGAAGTCAGAGAAATCATCTAGCGAGTGTAGGGTAGATTTTTTTTTCGGATTTTAATGTCAACAACGTACCATATTCCAATTTTCTTAAGATATTGTAGTTTCTTCTTTGTTTTCCTGGAACAAATGCCCCCACTGAACGAGTATTTTCGCAGGTGAATGGATTATGGAAAAGTGTAAAAAACGCTCTTTCAGTACAAACTTTGAAAGTCATGTTGGTTAATAAGGTTAACTTCGCTCACCGATTTTTACAAAATGCTATGTTAAAAGAAGGACGTGTTGAAGAAAATACATTCATCGGCAAAATATGAATAAAAGCGGATGTGAAGGAATGGAGTGAAGTACATGTTATCATATATAAATACACATAACTTACTATTCTATTTATTTATTAGTTTTAAAACATCAGTATTAATGATCTAACATTACAATGTATCCATTTTGTATTTTTTTTTTTTTCCGTTAGGGAAGTTAGATAAATGCCCCGTTTTGCTGCTTTAAAAATCTGGTCACCTTAGTTTTTGGCAAAATAAAATAGCGAATCTAATTCCGCGTCTGTTTTATGTGTGACTTAATTTTGATCAAGAAATCATAGATCCATCCGAGTGCAAAATCATTATCATTTTTGTACAGTTCCCAGTTACAGTCGTTTTGACACATTCGATTCAGCTGGTGCCTGGAATTATCTCACAGGTCACCGCCATCTCAGTTTAGAGTTCTTGCTTCCTTCTGTGCATCTTAAACTTCCCGAGTACGTTAGCCGTAAACTTCAGTGATGGTTTCGTTTCGTTGGTACGAACTTAAGACATATTCCTAAGGGACAGGTCGTGCAAGACTAAGGCACGTGTAATATCGTAGGCTTCACAGGCGACTGTGGGATTGTTTAGAGTTGGGCTTGCGTGCAACACGAATATCTTCTGAAAACACGCTTCTGCTTGCGATCCTACAGCGCCAGGTCTGCACATATGGTATTCTTCCTTCGTTTAGCATATTGTAAAAACATGCGACCTTCACATGTTAACCATGTATATGTAGAAGAGAATGGTCACAATACATCCTATTATTCAGATCATGTTCTTGTCTGGTATTCTGTAGTAGCTGTATATGTCAAAATACAACGCTACTTGTTGACAGTGTTGCCTTCGAAGAAGAAAGAGTTGCTGCGTGGTAACTTCCAAATAATGAGTAGCATTCCTAATTTCATTTATGTTTGTGTATTTACTAATGAATGAATACTTAATTGATATATTCAGTTTATTCGTTCTGTTCTCATTTGAATTGTTTTCATTCAGAACGTTTCAGAATTACATGTACTGGTGCTGCTGATGTTTTTATGCTGAAACCGCTGTTATGTAAAACAAAAAGAGGGCTCCGTGGTGCAGTGCTGAAGATCACTAACTCGGGATTAGGGGTGTTCAGATTTTGGAATTCCGGAATTTCGAAAAGTCGGAATTTGGTGATTCCAAATTATGAGTTTGAATTTAATTTTTAAGACCATTAGCCTAAAGACTTGAGGCAAATTTGCTTCAGTCCGGGTGGATAAATGATGGGATGATTGGTGGAATGGAGAAAGTGAAAGGAAACAGAAGAACCTCGAGAAAACCCATTCACGTGATGTTTGTCCACCACAAATCCACATGGCACGAGCAGGGATTGAACTGACGACACCAAGCGCCAGAGATGAGCGCTTTACCTTTGAGCCACTGCGGCACTCGAAATTCCGGAAAGTCGGAATTTCCTGAATATAGGTCTTTGTAAAGTTTTTAGCCTAAGGGCTTTGGGCAAGTTTGGCTCAGGCCCGATGGATAATGATGTGGAATTGAGAAAGTAGGAGGAAACAGGGTAGCACGGAGAAAACTCCCACACATGGTGTTTGTCCACCACAAAACTTACATAGCACGAACAGGGAGTGAACCGACGAAACCAAGCGCCAGAAGTGAGCGCTTTACCATCGAGCCACCACGACACTGGCAATTCCGAATTTTGGAAAGTCGGAATTCCGGAAAATTCCGTAATCCAAGTAATTCCGAATTCCGGTATTGACTTTGGATTTCCGAACACCCATACTCGGGATATTCACTTGAGCGGTGGTGTAGGTTCATCCCCTCCTCATCTCAGTGATCCTGTTTGAGACGGGAGGATCACTAGGCATCCAAACAGGGGAAACATTATAAATTAATGAAAAGCAGATTATGAAGATATCAAAGTTCGAAGACGTGTGCTCCCTAATCAGACTGTAAATGGTTGAAACACTGAGTCGTCAAATCACTCATGATGGCCGAGTTATCCCGCTTATCTTTCACTCTCTTTGCCAATAGCTTTAAGGAAGTGGTGTGTTATTAAACAGAGAAAGGCGAAACTAAGGATACTCTGAAAGTATACAGCAAATAAAGATCCATTATACTTTTACACATTTAAATGTAAACTATATACGTATTTACGAAATATGATTTAACTCAGTACTATACTTATTGAATATAATTTACACACAATTCTGATGTTCAGTATTTCAACAAAAATAACATTTCACGTTCTTCTGCATGTTGTTTCAGCTGTTCTATTTAAATAGAATGACAGTTTAAATCTCATTCGGAAAACTTCCCAAAATGTTAATAAAGAAAGAATAAGAAACGAATAGAACAATACATTATACTGCAACAATTAGGGAATATGAATCCGTAAGGGATGTAGGAGGAGCATGTGTACGTAACGTGGTATTTTTTGTTAAAATATTAAGTATTCTGAACAAATGTGTAAATTATATTTAATAAATATGCCTTTAGTGGTGTATTACATAGTTATATATGATGTTGAATAAATAAATTTAGAAATTTAACATATATGAAATCACTACATTTTAAATATGAATAAAGCACGTGACGCTAAAAGCTATGTGTATATTTACACTTAAAGTATAATTTTATACAATTTCAACATTTCTTTTCACTTGTTTCCAATATTACTTTTACGAGGGTAATTTGAAAAGTTCTCGGCATGAAATACAAGACATTGGTATACCTCTGAGAAGTCATGTTTACCTTTCTACGTAGTCTCTCTTTACACTAATACACTTTGTGAAACGACATTCTAAAGTCTTCATACCATCGCGAAAACAGATTACTCTAGGCTTGCAAAATACTTCTTCACTGACGCTAGAAGCTCCGTCTGAAGAAAATTTAGGTCAAGAAAGATATTTTTTCAGCTTCGGGAAGAGATGAGAGTCTGATGGAACCAAATCTGGCGAATAAAGCGGATGTGACCGCAAGTAATAACCCAGCTTATTGATTTTTACAATTGCAACGACACCTGTATGGAGCCAAGCAATGTTGTGAAGCAAGATAGTATTCACCAGTATTGGTTTTACTTGGCGAAAGATAGTCAATGAGCATTGAGCAGTAGAATATTTTTTCAACCCAGCAGCGAAATATTTATCCAGATGTGGTAGTTCGCATTTTAATTGAACATTATGATAAGTTTTGGTGAGTACCAACGTGGGAGGTTACGAAAATTGTGGACATACAAAGATTACAGATCTGAAAATGTTGAAACGATATGAAGAAAAGTATTGTAGGTGATAGCGGGAATAGAACGCTCGTACCTGAGCAAATCAATTGCTGCGACAGCCACATTCTTCGAGATGAGCGAGAAGAAAGCCATCATTCATGATTAAACCTTACACATGTGGACACTAAAAGCGAAAAGAGATCTAGATTGTAATGCTTATTCAAAATGTCTATATCGTGGGTCAGGCAGTTTAAAAGAAAATAAAACACTGTCAATATTAAAATAACACACTTGGTGTCTAAGAATTAAGAAACGAGTTTCAAAGTGTATTTGAACGAAGAGGCATAACATTTCATGTCGCGAGTGAGGGGCCTTATTGATAACGAAAATTTGTCTCCTATAATAAGCTGATATGAATGCTGATCAAAGCAGATTTGATAAAGAATTACATTCTCATCATTCATTGCGAGAATAGAGTGTAAGCTTGTTTTTGCCACATTGGTATCCATTTTAGCTGCATCTTATTCGTATATATAATCATGCCGATCATTCCAGTGGAGGAGATGCTTCATTCACCGATGTAGACACTTAAAAAAAAAAAAAAAAAAAAAAAAAAACGACAGTTTTCCTGAAAACAAACCACCAGATCCAACCCGTATTCTTTTCTGTGCGTACACCAGTTCCAATTTGAACAAAACTGTATTGATAATTTATAGAAGATATCGTTGTTCCATCCATTAGCGATAAAGTGTTTCTCATGGTAAACAGCTGGACAGACTAAAACATACAATTTCCGTAAAGAGCAGATTGCCTTCTGATGTTCAATTCTTCCATCAGAATTTATTGATCTTATTCAGCCAATGGATGTGTATTTCTTTCGACTATACAAAAGCATTGTGAAAAAGTTTGTCATTGACACATTACTCATCGTTGATCCAGAGCATCGAGATATCATCATCAGACTACAAGCAGTTGTTCAGTTCTAGTTTACAGCTGCTGTCTTTCATGAAATGAACAAGTTTGGATTGTCTAAGTGTTGGATAATTGGATGCAGAACTGGAACCACTTCAAACTCCAATGCACTGTTTCGATTCCCGTGTTGGTGACGATCCGTACATTGTGCTAATTTGTTATGGGTAAAACAGATCCTTGGCTGAAAGTTTACATACAGATAACAGACTAGCTATAAATAGGCAGCCCTGAACTTGTTTCTGTTTTCCAGATCGTGTCTTTTCTTGTTTGTGTAAAGTCCTTGTATAGTTCTTTTTTGTTCTTTCTTTGTATTTTCGGAACATTTTCCAATTGTAGTTTGTTTAAACTCCACTCTTTTTAAGTACAAACAATTAAAATAATGTGTGTTAATGATATATTCAATAAATATACGCACGTACTAGTCTATACATTTAAGTATGTAATAGAGGAAAATATATAGTTTTTTTTTTTTTTTTTGTAGCAGTTTCCCAAACTTTTCTTGTTTATTTGGGCACAACTTGCTTACAGCTATTGGCAAAGAGAGTAAAAGATAAGCGGATTAACTCGGCTATCATGAGTAATTAACAGTTTCTCCCACTTCCATTTTGATTGAGGATAACATGTGCACGTTTTTAGGTTTCGATATAATCATACTTTATTTTCTGCTAACTTACATAATTTCCTTTTTGGACATCTAGTGTGGGACTGACCCCTCTTGTAAGATCTTTCAGGGTGTTCTCTGCTTTCCAGTTCTTCAGAAGATTTTCACTCTAAGCGACACCAATCCGCAGTTGTGACAGTCTGAAGTCATACTACTACTCTGTGTGAATTAAAGGAAGAAAGATATTTCAAGGATCATGCCAGACTTCTCTAAGGCTCCTCACTACTCCCTCCCCCATTTTTTAAAAACATTTTTCAAAATCTAATAACATTATCAAAATTTTAAGAGAATACATCTCTAGTACTTACATATTACTATGAAATACAATGGACAGCGATCTCGAGATCTTGTCCATTGATGAGTAATGTATTGCCAATTGAAGGGCTTGGTGGAAGAAGGGCCAATATCCCACTCCTCCATCAAAAATGAGTTTTGTGGCTGAAGTGTAAGCTAGTGTTATCTAATGTTTACTCTTCGAACTAAATTAATTGTGGGATATGCCCAACACCTTGCAATAGGCATCATAACAAGTGATGGCTAATGAACTGTTCAGCTTCTTGGTGGAAGAAGGGCCAATCCCTCAATGCCGTCTTAGCTCACCGCAGAGGAGTGTAAGCGTGATTGTGATTGGCATACCAATAGAACACATGCAATATCTCATGGTGTTATTGAAAGTGTCAAAAAGCATATAACATCTTTTCCCAGATATAGATCACACTATAGTCTACAAGATAATCCCAACAAAACGTACATCACTTCAGTGAATAGTGTTCAACAGATATACAGGTTATACGGAACAATGTGCGAGAAAAATAGTATTACACCGGTAAAGAGCTCGATGTATCGGTTTATTTTCAACACATATTTTAATATTTCATTTAAACTACCGAGGTCCGACACTTGCAAGCACTATGATGAGTTTCAAGGGATTGCGACAGATGAGATGTCACTCAAATATAGGGTTCATTTGTTACAAGTTCCTGTTGTCAATTTTTATTGTACATTTGCAGGTATATTGTCCATAGTGTTCTGTATCTATTCCTAAAAACTAAAATACCTATATTACTTAGATTTTTTCTACATCAAAAATACTTTAACTGCATTTCTCTCCAAATCACAAAATTGTGGGATAGGCCCTTCTTCCACTGACCCCTTCAATTAAATAATGACGTCATAATCTTTGACAACGAATCACTCATCAATGGACAAGATCTCGAGGTCGCTGTCCATTGCATTTTGTAGTAATATGTAAGTACTAGAGATGTATCTTCTTAAAGTTTTGATAATGCTATTAGATTTTGAAATATTTTGAAAAATGTTAATAAGTGGGGGAGAGAGTAGCGAGGAGCCTTAATATCGAATATTATTTAGTGCTGCTAACTCAAAAGACAGAAGTTTCTACAAAGTAGGCGTATTTACGATAGCTACATATAAGTTATCTCCGCATCTATACGTTTCAATTTTGTTGATTTACAATTTATTATTCCTTAGGTATTTAGAATGGTAAAAATATGTAGAATTTTGAAGCGCACAGTTAACTTAAAGAACAGAATAGTTTCGTTGTGTTTCTTGACAGAAATAAATTCGAGATCAGAAACAAGTTTTGTAAGACTTTAGCACAATATTTTAATGATCAGTTTGTGCTGATCACGAAGAAGTTACCTCTTCAGTTTTACTTTTTGAGAGCTGGTCTGAAACAAAGAAATACAATGAAAGATTTCGTGACCTTTCTTACTATAATAAAATTCGACCTTTGTCGCCAAGCAGCTCTAAGTTCTTCGTCTCGTACATTTCATGGCAGATTTGTTCGTAAACTTTTACAGCATCCTAAAAATAGGGAGAAAAGAGATAAACAATGTTACTTTTGTGCTGTGTTTTTTACGTGCGTCGTGTATCCTGCTGTCATAAAACGCGCTTCTGCAGTTTCCCTATCTGTAAACAGCTACGTAAAAATATAAAGACCCTTCATCCATTTGCTTCCTATATTTTGTTCGCTTAACACTTGATTCTAATATCTGAAATAATATGTTTTAAAAAAAAGAAATAAAAGCCGCTAATGAATTGTCATTTGAAACGTTTTCGCAGAAATCAACACATGCAGATTGTCTTGCTCTTTTTATTATTATTATTATTATTATTATTTATTTATTTATTTAAGTTCTGCTCTTGTATTTCACTTTTATTTTTTTGTAATAGAAGATTAGTGTTGTATAGGCCTGTGGTTATTAATAAACTATTCATTTATTATTATTATTATTATTTATGTTTGGAAACGTCAGCGTTAGTTATTAAAAAGATGAGCGGTGAGCTTCTCAAATCTTTTGCAACTCGTTCGACCGTGTGTGTGTGTGGCCTATTGGCAAAAGATACTTACTGATTACCAGGGTTCGGATTTTTATAACCTAAAAATCTTCTGTAATATACATGCACTTCTGCCCTTAAAATTAGCAAAATATGATCTTAAAAACTGAAAATAAGACCAATAGGATATGTGTAAAATTTAAAATGACTCTTAAAAAATATATCAGACACAATTTCAAAAACAAACTATATTACATACGTTTTCATTCATGCATGCGCTTATTTGGAGTAATTATTAAGAAGAAGCATGCTTTTGTAAAATAAAGAATCAGATGAAAATGAAACTTACAAAAATGGACAGAAAATGCATAATAAAGTTACTTCACATCATCTCCTTCACTACAGTTGTACTGAATTGCAACATGGATTTTCAAATTACCAAATACTCTTCTGTTGTTCGCAAGCACAGTATTATATCTGGAATTAATTTTTAAACACTGGAAGTACTGTATTGAACACGAAAATATGCTTTTATTCCACACGTTGGGGCCATAATATGCCCTAAACCGAAAATATAGTAGAGGTATGCTTTGATATGACCAATAAAAACAGTGTTATTGATTTCAAAACACTAAGAAACTAACTTAACAAACAGAAAGTCAGCCCATGGGAAAATATGATGTCATAAGAATCCTTGCCTTACCACGGATCAGCTCAGCGGAGGTGGCCCTCGTGAGTTCTTCCACGATTTTACTCGGCCTCATGATTAGGGAGCAGAATTTTAGGTGCAAAATATCTTATTTATCATGTATGGCCAAAGTGAAAACTCGCTGAAACACTCACTCACTCATCAGTGACTGGAGAAAGTTCGTTGTTTGCGATTCTGATTGCAATGAATAATAAAGGTGATTTCCAAATTGTCTATTGCAGAAGCACGCCGAGTGTCTCCGATCCGAACCAAATCACACGGGAAATTTGACAAAGGAGGTTCACGAACATTGTCTGTTTGAACTACATGTTCATTATCCATGCCTGAGCAACTTTACCCAGCTTTTGGTACCTTGAGTTTTTCTCTACCAAATTTCGGAATTTGTCTTTATGTACTTCCTCGTAGTACATATGTCTGTTTTGGGCATTTCAAAATATACCTTTGGGATCAGAATTCGGAAAATTATTTTGTCGAATGCCTAAGATGCGCATTTTATGTTCTTTAGCAAGATTTTATTATTATTTGTTCGTCGCTCATACCGAGGATGACCGATTTCGGATTAAACAACAGAATTACAGTAAGTAATTAGCTTAAAAAAAAAAAAATCAATTTCCTAGTAATCTAGTCCCTTACCGATTTCTATCCGTCATATTTGTCGAAAGTTGTCCTTGAAAGTACAAACTAAATATGTAAATATGAGTTAGGAAAGTGTAATGTAGCGACTCTGACATTCAGGTATTGTTTCCTCATTAGCCTGATGTGTGTGAAGGATTTCAGGCGAAATAATGGCCACCGCTGCCGATTCACGTGCTTCTCAATTTATGCTTGTGATCGAACCTATTCCTTGTTAGAATACCCCAATGAAAAAGGCGAGAACAGAAAGGCTAGAAACTAATATATATATATATATATATATGGGCAACGCCCTAGCCGAGCTGGTCTACCGGTTCCCGTAAGATCACCGAAGTCAAGCAGCTCTGGGTCTGGTCAGTGTTTGGATGGGTGACCGTTTCAGCACTCCAGATGGTGTTGCCTGTGCGGCGTCCACCCAGCGTCGTGAGGCCAATTGGGGAGCTACTTGAATAAAGAGGTAGCGATCACATTTGAGGGCTTCGGCTCTCCTCTCCCAACACGTCTGGTCAGCGTGGGAGCAGTAGACCACCTCCTCCCTCCGGGAGAGGCCTCATCCAGTAGTGGATTGAATATGGCTGTGTACTATTATATATATATATATATATAAAAGAACTCGAACGACCATATGTAATTAATAGCTTCAGCAATAAACTTTTTGAGAAAAGAATTCAGCAACGAATGTAGGTACCGAACCTGGTCGCTCAGCGTAGTTTTGCTTGCTTCATTATCTAGGGACCTGGGCTGTGAATTCATCCCTGTCATACTAGGCGACTGCCGGGTTAGTATGTTAAAGCAGCTACCTTCCTAGATTCCGTCTCCCATGGAAAAAACTATGACTTGACGAGCTGGAGAAATGAGCACCATATTTTATATACGATACAGGTGTTCAGCGTAGTGTTAGAGAGATAATGCACAAGTGTCTGCCATGCATTTGCCTAACATAAACCGTGACCACTCAAAATCTGCTAGTGTGCGTATGATGTTTGTTCGTTATGTGAGTTAATTACTTTCATGTTGAAGTTTAATTCATGAGTAATCAAAATACGCAAAGTTTTCAGAATTGTGAATATTTTGTAACTCATTTTGAGATCTAATTTCATGTCAGTGTTTTACCCGGAATTACGTAACTGCTAATGAACAAAGGCAATCCATTGATGTAATTCCACGGGGGGAAGGGCGGAGTTTAGCATTTTAAATAAATAATGTTTTTTTTTTAATAGTTTTATTCTGTGAAAGTAGCAATAATTGAATCTTCTTCACAAAGATGAAAGAACAATTACATATGGGAAGGAAAAGTGCTATGCTAGCACAGGAGAGGTAAAAATCAAACATGCAATACGTGATCTCGGTAGCGGATGTTTATTCACGCAAAAGCTGTGAGTGAACTTTCATGAATTTGTCTTTGTTTAAAAGAGATAAGGATCACGGTTGTATACATATAAGGAGCACGTAACTATTATCTAATTTTCGTAAAGGAAAAAAAAAAAAGTAGAAACCTTTAGTACTGTAAGTTAGCCGTTGAAATCGCTTGGACAATGGGGTGCTTCTAACATAACTTCCAAGGTAGTTTTTAAATGAAATTACGACCAAATACCATAGGGCTTGCAGACTGGTTAAGGTCGAGTCATACTGATTCAGGTAATGGGTCAGCGTGGGTCAAGCTTCTTCTGATGACGAGGGCTTAGACAACATAAGTACGAGGGGCATTCAGAAAGTAATGCCTCCAAGCCCACTACTTGGCCAATAGTACTGCAAACATTCTGAACTGTTTTCATTAATTCACTGATGTTAGCTATAGAATGTCACTTGTTTCACTTTCCTATCTCGTCTCGTTCCAGAGTAATGGAGCAATCCATATCATCCAATGATGACGTCCGGTTGAAACAGTGGACTTTCATTGAATTTCTGACTGCGGAAGGTTGTGCGCCCAGCAACATTCATCGCCGTATGACTGCAGTTTACGGGGATGCCTGTGTTGACGTCAGCACTGTGCGGAAGTGGGAGAGGACTGTGAAAGACCAAAATCCAGCAGCATCAAATCTCCATGATCAGAACCGAAGTGGACGGCCCGCAACGGCCTCTGATGACGATCATCATCATCAGGTGGATGAGTTGATTCGGGGCAATCGCAGGATCAAGCAACACGAGATCGCATCAATTCTCGCCATTTCCATTGGTTCAGTGAACCACATCATGAAGGACCTGGGTTACAAGAAGATGTGCGCTTGTTGGGTACAACGGAAACTGACGCCTGACATGAAAGAGTCGAGAAAGAGAATCTGTCAGCAGGTGCTCCTGCGATATGAACAGGAAGGTGACGACTTTCTTCGCAGAATTGTTACTGGCGACGAGTCGTGGACACACCATTACGACCCGGAAACGAAGCCGTCAGTCGATGGAGTACCACCACACGTCCTCCCCTCCGTAAAAAAAAAAAAAAAAAATCGAAGTTGTCCCATCTGCTGGCAAAATGTTGTTGACCCTCTTATGGGATTGGGATGGGGTCGTGCATACTGAATTTCTGCGAAACGGTCAGACAATAAACTCAGATCGCTACGTTGACACCCTAAAACGACTGATTGCAACGCACTCGCAAAGATAAATAGGCAGTTATGCACCACGCCAATGCTCGTCCGCACACAAGTCACAAAACTCAGGAAGCACTGCAGCACCTGAGGTTCACGGACATTCTGCCTCATCCTGCCTATAGTCTGGATCTTGCGCTCTGCGATTTTTGGGTCTTCCCCAAACTTAAGGATCACCTTAAGGGCCAACGCTACAGTTGTGACGTTGAGGTGGAAGCAGAAATTCGGCAATGGTGTTGCCAGCAGCCACAACAATTCTTCGCCGACGGCATGAAAGACCTTGTTTCGCGTTGGCGCAAGTGTGTTGCTCGTAATGGGGACTATGTTGAAAAATGATGCCACCATTTGTAGCTGACATTGCAAGCTTTCCACTGATACCTGTATCGGTGCTATCTGTCAAACACAAATAAATGTATCACCTTTGGGGCATTACTTTCTGAATCACCCTCGTATATAAAGGTTAAAGAAACGTCACTACAGTGGGCTTGATTGATTTTCGGGCTGGACGGTTTTTATATGGTTTGGCTTGAAATGATTGTAGCTCTGGATTTAGTTGTCACAGAACAATGAATGAGCTTTGTTGGAATCGCAAAGATCACACAGGATGATGGTGAATGTGGTTTATTCTCACTTGACTAGTATTTCATATAGGAAAATGTTAATTGGCATGTTGCATTGTTTGCGTATGTCAAAGACTGGACAAGTGGGTATAATAAGCCACCAGTTATTCGTATATTAATTTCTAACTTTTCTGGTAGCTTGACGACATTGAACTTGGCTGCCATGTAGATCTGACTTCTGTTATGAGTCGAGCATTTTGGCATAAATAAACTTGGCTCTTTTTAACATACATGTTTCTGATTGACTATCATTAGTATCATCATTCACAATCTCAGTAGAGACTTCTTGGATTCTCCCAGCCCCTTCCACCAAAATTTAAACACCTGTGCCCCATTAATCTTAATTTTGATACGTTCCCAGGGCCTTACTGGCCCCGGAAATCACCTCGGGGTCATGCTCCACCCCTACCCTTGCTTTACACCTCACCCCCGTTTTCAGAACATCGTGAGAAAAGTTTTGGTCGTATGAGAAGGAAATAATATTGCAATTAAAAAAAGTACATACGATATGACTCAACAATCTTCGATAACAAGAAAAAGCAATGAAATATCAATGGATAAGTAAAAGATATTTAAAAATCCACCTTATTACAGATAGAATATTGCCGGAATTAACCACTTGTACCAACGCGTCTCGTAATAGAGCTTGAAGCAATGTATTGCCTTTGAGAAATCTGCATACGACACTCAATGTTTCGTTTAGAAATGACGATGTTGTGTCACTGACCGGCAGTGGAAAAATAGATTCATTTAATTTTGAAGAGTATTTATTTATTTTTTTAAAAAAATCATAGCTTAAAACGTATTAATCTTTACACATAAATATTGTAATTAGTAAGACAACAACCCAGTCTTTAACTAATTGCTTAAATATTATTTTCTAAAACGGGTCCTTAATTGTTGAGGAGAAAGACGAAAGCTGTTTAATGTGGTGATGTCTGCTCTAGACAGCTGGAGAAAATGGTTTGTTTTGAGTGCTTGTGGGACTTCTAACATATGGTGGGCGGTTATGTAACATAGAATACGCACCGCGACCATTTAAAGTTGATGGATGCGAAATGTAATCCAGGGGACAGGATGAAGACGGAAGCATTTTCTTTTCACTTCCAGATGCGATACTTCGCCACGAGTCTATACAGGGAAAGAGTTGGCGAGAAAATATTTGGTAATTGAGTTAAGTTGTAAGTGACAATATCCGCAAAATAACGGGGGGGAAAACTGTGGGAAAAAAAATAGAAACACATGGCAGTTATTCCACCTACGTGTCGTGAGAACGGAAATTGTAATATTATATTTTAGTCAGCGAGATAAACGCACCATGTGCGGAGGTTAATAGTTCATTGATGGAGGATAGGGCCATGAGAAAGGTTTCAATTTCTTATGTGAACGGAAGTTATGACGGTGCTACACCAGATATTATGATGAAACATCTAAGTGTTCCAACATATGAGAATAGAAAAAAAAAGAGAGAAAGAAGGTGAAATGAATAATGTGATTCTCTGAGGTTTTTCGCAATAGAAACCGGATGTTGCAAAGATGAAACATGGCCGGACAAGCTTATATATATGCCACTATTTAACACACGGGAATATCATTTGATAGCAAGTTTCCTCGGTGACAGTGCTTTATTATCACGGGTGTTTTTGAGACAAAAAGAAGACAAATATCAAGGTAAGTCCCTTAGAATTTTTCTGTAAGATCATATACATTTCTTTTGGGTACAGAGAAAAATAATATTAATTTTTTATATTACAAAGTAATTAAACTTTACTGTACTATTAGTTTATCGAGAAATTTAAACGAAGCATTGAATAGAAAGTGATTGGTTTTGAGCCCAACAACCTAGCATTGCGACTATGTGTAGCCCCTAATCGTTGATTTTAGTTATATCAGCCAAATATGGGAATGGTATCTTGAATTTGATCCGTGGCCGACTTTTTTAAAAAATGATTTAGCAATCAAAGTCTGAGACGTCTAAGTTCCATAAATAAAATAAAATTTTGTATATTTGTTTAATTATTTCGAGATATGCATATGTTGTGAACAAACAAACTCAGAATGTAGTCTTTGCGAAATTAAATTAAGCTGCCGTAGCTCAGTTACTTAGTAATTGACAAGTCGTACAAACAATTCTTGACTGTGACTTTACCGGGATTTTTAGTCATATAAAATAAACAAATAACACGAGCTATGGTTTTGAATATTCCACACAAAACAAATAGCGACCGTGGCTCAGTAGTTTTAAAATATAATAAAAATGGTATCGCGGGCTGTTAGTTTAATCGAAATTGTCTCAGCTATAGAAATGAAATAGCGAAATATGAGTTGTAATTACTTTTGAAGTAGTTATGGAGGCGACCGTAGCTCTGTTGCTTTGTTTTCGAAAGTTTTTTTTTGGAATGAATGTAATTTATACATAACAAATAATATAGCGTTACACAAATGCAAACGGCTGCAGTTCAGTTTGAAATATATAGAGTTGTGACGGAAGAGATTCCATGTTGTTGTTGCTTTTTTGTTGTATATTCAAAACAAAAGATATCATCACATTGGCCCAGGAAAAACAAACTTGATCGTGGCTTCGTGTACAGAACGCCTGTTTTACTTTAGGAATTTTGAGATGAAGACCGCATACTATATTCTGATTT
>JAGDQP010020665.1:0-32910 GCA_022664845.1 Lepisma saccharinum | reverse complement strand
TATATATATATATATATATATAAATCACAGCCATATTCAATCCACTAGTGGATGAGGCCTCTCGCCGAAGGGAGGAGTTGGTCTACTGCTCCCACGCTGACCAGACGGGTTGGGAGAGGAGAGCCGAAACTCGAACTGTGATCGCCGCTGTCTTTTATTCACAGCAGCCCCCCAATTGCACTCACTATGCTGGGTCAACATAGAAATTTTTGAGTCCCCACCGAGAATCGAACCCGGGACCGCTCGCACTGAAGTATACATAGATAACAGATGCAAGGTGGACGACAAATGTACTACAGTGGACTCCTAGAGAAAAGAAACGACCAAGGCGACATCCAAATGTAAGATGGGTAGATGAAATCAAGCGTTTTTCAGGAGCTACATGGATGAGGATAGTAGCAGACTGATATATGTGGAAAGAAAAGGGGGAGGCCTTCATCCAGCAGTGGATAGAAAACGGCTGAATATGATGATGATGCTATACATAGATACCGTACCGACCTCAATAGGTAGATTTTTCTTCGAAATCTACCTAAAAAAGGCTATAAATCGGACTAATAATGACCATGGAATCTCGTTACTCCCAATATGTTACAAAGTATTGAGTACTAACTCGCCTAAGTGTATACGTAGATGAAATAACTGGAGATCACCAATGTGGATTTAGAAGAAATAGATCCAAGTAGGACCAGATTTTGGCCTTGAGACAAATTTTGGAGAAGAAATGGGAATAGAATGAAACGGTTCACCAGCTCTTCATTCATTTTAGGAAAAGCTCATGATTCTATCAAATTGGGAAAAGTTATACAGTATCCTGCTACAATTTGGAATTCCGAAGAAACTGGTTCAACTAGTGAAAAAGTGTTTCACAGAACCCATAAACAAAGTATGGATAGGCAATAATATATGTCAGATAGTTTCAAGATTCGCAACGGATTGAAACAAGATTGTCACCAGTACTGTTTAACTTTGCGTTAGAATATGCTATTTTAAAAATTAAAGGGGACAAAAAGGGAATAACATTGAATGGTTTGAATCAATTGTTCACATACGCGGATGATGTAGATTTAATAGGGGACGATATAGATACACTACAAAGCAACACCGATGTCTTAGTAAAAGCGTGCGATAAGATGGATCTACATGTAAACATAAAAACATAATACATTATAACAAACCAAAACACTGAGAATGAAGGAAATACATAACAATTAAAAATAAGAACGTTGATAAAATAAACAAATGTAGATACTTGGGAGCATATGTAACATGCGAAAACGAAGTCACAGAAGAAATAAAAAGTCGCTTAGTATCGGGAAACACATGTTTCTATTTATTTATTTATTTATTTATTTAGAACACAACAGGATAACCTAATTACAATGTTCCATATTTTAGATTATTGTCACCGCTAGGAGTACAATCAACATACAGTATTTTTTTAACAATGTTATGAATTTTTTTGAGATTCATGTTTTGAAAATCAATTTCCTCGACTCTTTTACTTATGTCGTTATAGGTTGCGCTCATTCTCCAAGTTGGTGACTTTTGCATAATATTTGTTCGCGGTTTTTTATAATAAAAAAATCCTGAGTTTTTTGTTCTGGTTTTGGTTGATGGGACATGTATCTGAAAGTTTGAGAGCAGATTTATACAATCTATTCTATTTGTAAACACTTTGTGAAGAAAAATCATTTCATGAAGAGTACGTCTGTTCCCAAGACTCATCATGTTAAAGTTTGTATTTAATATTTTTTTGCTATCAGTTCTCGGATAAACGCCTGTTTCTTTGTATACCAGGAATCTTAGGAATTTTGCTTGGATTTTTTCCAGTTTGTCTGAGGTATGTGCAGTACTTGGATTCCAGATAATGGTAGCGTATTCAATTTTTGATCTTACATATGTTTGAAATAGACGTATGAGAGTTTCTGTCTTCCTGAAATCCTTTCCCATTCTTATTATTAATCCCAGATTTCTATACGCTTCGTTAACAACTTTGTCTACATGAACGTCAAAAAGCAATTTGGAATCAAATATTATACCTAGATCCTTTATTGTTTTGGGGTATGGTAGAGGCGTGTTATTAATTTTATATTTGAAATGCACGGCTGTCTCACGTCTCGTAAATGACATTACATTACATTTGCGAACATTAATTTCAAGTGAGTTATTGCTACACCATTTAACTATTTCGTTTATGTCAAGCTGTAGATTTACACAATCGTTCATTGAATTGATAGTAGAGTAAATTTTTAAGTCGTCAGCAAATAAAAGTTTGTTAGGTGTTTTGATACATGCAGGGAGATCATTAATGAACAATAAAAATAACAGGGGTCCTAGGTTCGACCCTTGAGGCACTCCGGAAGATACAGGATATTCTTTGGATATTCCACCTTTGTAAACAACATATTGTTTACGATCACTAAAATAAGACTCAAATAACTTAACCAGACCTGGGGAAAAATAAAATTGCCTAAGTTTTTCCGTAAGAATGCAGTGATTTACTGTGTCAAATGCCTTAGCAAAGTCAGTGTATATTACATCCACTTGCTGGCCCTGATCTAAGGTTGAAGTTATGTAGTCAGTAATGAGGCAAAGATTCGTTACAGTTGACCTGCAACTGAGGAAACCATGTTGAAATTCTGATATTGATGGTCTGACATGAATACTGATTTTTTTGTACAATATTGATTCAAATACTTTGGCAAATGTGCATAATATGGCAATTGGCCTATAATTTTTTATTTCAGATTTGCTATTGCCTTTAGGTATGGGACAAATTTTTGTTGTTTTCCATTTATCCGGAAACACATTACAAGTGATTATTAGGTTGAAAATGGTATAAAGTGGTGCCAATAGGGGCTCTTCGCAGCCCTTTACTATATATTGCGGAATATCATCTGGGCCTGTACTTCCTTTTGATTTTAACTTTTTTATTGCATGTTGTATTTCTCGCATTTCAATATGTGAGACCTCAAGTGGATCAAGTTTATCGCTCAGTTTAAGCGTTTCAGTTTGCTTGTAATTACCCTGTGTATGTTCTTTCTTGTAGACACTTTGAAAATACTCAGCAAAGGAATTCACAATATCGTTGTCGGTCCCTAACATCCGGCCATTATATGTTAGTGTATTACCATTTAAATGACGAGTCTTCTGTTTCATGAAGTCCCAAAATTGAGCTGGATTTGTTTCAATTGCAGATTCAGACAAGTTGATATAATTATTGTGCGCAGTTTTGATTTCATGCTTTACCTCCGCTCTTAATTTACAAAATTCTTGATAATGATAATGAGAATTACCTCCATTAGCTTTGTACTTTTTGTGGTGATACGCCTTTCTTTTAATTTTCTTTATTATATCTGCATTAAACCAGCACGGATAATTCCGATTTGAGTGCTTTTTTTTAGGGATACATTTATTAAATATTTCAAATATGATATCATAGAAGTGGTCAACTGCCACGTTTAGTCCAGAAACTTCTTATCTCGCGGTTAATATCAAGGAAGTTGTAATTGAAAATATACAGAACGGTTATTCTGCCGGTATTATTTTACGGTTGCGAAAGTTGGAGTACGACCCTAGCAGATGAACATAAATGACGAGTGTTTGAAAATAAGGTTTTGAGAAAGATATACGCGCCGAAACGGAACGAGATGACTGGAAAATGAAGGAAACTACTTAATGAAGAACTCCACGGACTTTACGACTCACCCGATGTTGTAAGAATAATGAAATTGCCACGACTAAGGTGGGCAGGGCCTGTAGATCGGATGACGAAGAAACGAATATTTCCATGGAAACGCAGAGGGAAAGAGACCACTAGGGAGTCCATGACGTTGTTGGGAGGACAATATTCAAAGGGATCTTCGTGAAGTAGATTTGAGCGATGATTATGAAAACCGGTTTCATGTTGCCCAGGATAGAATCCTATGGCGAACAATCGTTACTGCTGCAATGAACTTGCTTGTTCCGTGATGATGATAATTCCAAATATCATCCCAATGAGGAGGGAAATCTTTTTATTTCTACCCAAACAGGTAGTAGGCGAAAACCTAAAGCAGCTATTAGCTTCAGGATCTTCCTTTTCTTAAAAAAAATTATATGAAACTGGTTATGAGCATGTATTTATTTATTATAACCAAGTCTTCCTTTCAGCCTTATAATCAGCATATTCTCATTAGCCTAGTCCATTTTCATGACCTTTTTAGACGTTTTCCAAAAACTACACTTACTTCATTCACATCTCGCTCCTTTGTCCGGTCCCGTATAAAACATACTATATTCCTCATCATGAATTTCACTAATTCCTTGTCATTTTACATCATATCTTATTTACTTGTATATGCATATAAAGTGTGTGAAAAAATTAAAGCAAATACTTATAATATGCTTTAATTTTCTTTTTTTTTTTAAATAGAATTTTTGGAAATATGGTGTTTATGTCTCCAAGATATTCGCGGATATTTTGAAATTATTTCCTTACTGGATATAGGATTAACTTTTAAAGTATTTGGTAAAAAAATTCTCTGTTGTGTGGGGACTGTCGGGTACGCTTTTTTTTTTCACGAACTAATTGATCGGTTCCTAGAGTGGGAAATGTAAAAATACATGACCACACCTAACCTCCGCGTTCCCATGATCACTAATTTAAGATAATGTACGAAAAATGCAAGAAAGCAATTATTAATAATAAATATGAACATACAAAAATATATTTTAAAATAAAAAAAAAAGATGAAAAAAATATTACCCTCCGCCGGATTCGAACCCGTTTTTTTTTTATTGAGCAACACAACGCCTTACCACTGCACCATGCTAGGACCCGGCAAAGGGTGGTTTGGCCGTTGTATTTACAGTAGGAACACACGAAATTGGAACAAGATGGCGTCGAAATCGGTCAATTAGTTCGTAAAATAAAAATCTACGTCGGGTACATGGAAAAAAGTTGCGAAGTCAGTGAGTAGAAAGATAAGGAAGAGCGAGTAAATTTACCGAAATTTTGAATATTAGAAGGTTACTTTTCACATAACATTATCTACATATGTTTGTCCTTCAGTTCGTAAGTACTGTTCAATACGTAAAAGAATAGTAAGTGTAAAGACCTTTTAAAACTCACTTTTGTTTTCGACACAGTTCCCTGTAAACTTCTTTCGATGTAACTTCTTTCCTTGTCAGATATTCGAGGATGTTGTGCTGGTGAGTCAAAGACCAGAAACCACCAAGCAATAAACCACGTAACTCCAATGATTCCTGAGGTGTAAAAGACAGACTCCCAGCCGAACAAGTCGATGAGATATCCACACATTGGGAAAGTTAATGCAGCTCCAACAGAACTTCCTACAAAAAAAAAATACATTTTTTAGGATAAATGAATCGTGCATTTCCAAAACGTTGTAAAGGCCATTGTTTGGAAAATGCATTTTATTACAAAAACAAAGTGTAAATGTCATGTTTCACAATGGCACAGCACATCGTCTGCCTACCGCTGACCCTAGAGGTGGAAAAACGAACTCTATTCTTAGGTTATAAATACACTTTCTTTCCGTAGACATGTGTTCTTTTTTCTTCTGTAACATTTTGTTTTTGACACTTAAAACATTTTGGAAATATACGATTCAAATATTAAGGAAGTCATGAGTATGTCTTAATGAAAAGGGAAATTGAAATAATGCAGTACAAAACTCGAGCCAAAGATGATCTATGCATAGAGCACAATCACATAACACAATGATACGTTATATGATGTTTGAATAAATCGAACTGTAATGATTGCTTTTTTATTTAGCTATTCGCCACATATTTTTAGACTGTCCTACATACGATCAATCGGAAACAAGCCACGGTGGCTCAATTGGTAGAGCGCTCACCTCTGTTACTAAGAATTGTCGGCTCGAGAAAGCTCGAGCGAGCAAGCTGATCAGCAAGCTCGACAGTGTAATTACGAATATTCCACCATTAATCACCAGTAATTATTCTATATGTATATTTTAATCATATTCATTACAATACTAGGATCAATAACAGCTTAGACAATTCATTTTCAGCTTGAGTAGCACGAGGACAGAAATTCCAAAATAGTAAGCAAATCAGAAATATTGCAGAAATTGTATAATCTATATGAAAGAGAACTAATTCTGTTTTACATACCGAGATATGCCGAAACAAAGTTGCTTCTCTCATTGGGTGGAATCCATTGTCCAACCATAGCATGCATAGCTGGCCATGATGCTCCCTGAAAGATATAGAGATATAAACCCCACTGTGGTTCAAATAACAAAAGTGTTTGCTTGCAAGTGACCCGTGGTTTAAGAAGTAGAGTATTGGATTAGTGAGCGGGGAGTCACGTCCCGGTCAACTTGTTTGCCTTATCTTCATAAGATACATTTTCGTTTCATTACTTAAGCTCCCTTTAGCTTATTTTTAATTTCTCAACATTTTATACATGCATCATTTTTTATCATGGATATTCAATGTCGAGAGAGCGAAGGCGAATTAGCGGTCAGGTTAGGTTCTCTTTTTCATTATCAGCTATAAAAAGACTAAAAGTAATGCTTGACACAAGAAAAGTGGTTGTAATCATTCACATCAAGACATTATTGACAGCGAATAGTACTATATTTAGTCACTTCCTATGCTGATGTTAGTTACAGGGATTTTACTCTCCTGGGACCGACGACTAAAACAACCACCGTCAATTACAGTGCATGTCATACCCATTTTTTTGCCGAGGACGGGCACCGAGTATGACAAAAAATGGCGAAAATATAATTTTATAGAGCTGGACAACGATGGAAGGAGGAGAATGAATTTGACGAGTGGAAGATGAATTTATCTTCCTATTGTTTCCAGATGTTGGATGCATCTCCTGGATCTGTTTGTATTTGGCTCGGTGGAATAATGGGCAGTTGTTTTTGAATTATGTTCTGAACAAACGGACGATTGATTAAGCACCCCCTCTCATCGTTTCCTCTCTGGACTCGTTACTGAAAGAGAACTTAAGCTACATTTTTTTTTCATTGTAAGGCTAATTAATATAATCTCAGACGTCAGGTCCAGAGCGGACCTCCTTTCCTTTGGTTTCTATAGGTGCAGATTTAGTATTGGGTATGAAAATGTTAACAGACCTGAAACCGTGTTGCTTTTGGTGGCCCAATGACCCAGTCCGAAACTTGACCCGAATGACCCACTGAGTCATTTGAGCTCTAACTGTTAAATACTTACAGTTTGAGCACTTACAGCATTTGTGTTAATGAAACTAAGTAATCTGTAAGAACCAACTCGTAACCGCCAAGCTATTGTTTTTATTTCTTATGATAATCAACAGCTAAACATAGAAAAATTTCAGAAATATTAATGAGCGCTTGAAAAACAATCATTTGTCGTTTAAACGAGTTTCAAACCGTTGAAGGTTTAGGTGTTGCAACCTGTTCCAATTTTACCATAAAGTGAAGGTCATGAATAACTTGTTACCATGCCAGAAAAATGTATAACAGTTTCTTCCTTGGATAACAATTGTCGTAAACTAAGAATATTCTTTGATATACAACATTATTGTTAATAACACTCACCGTGCAAAAGCCTTGAAGAGCTCGAAGAACAATTAATGCTGTGTAATTCCACTTGGCAAGCGGAGGAATAAGAAACGCTAATAAGCAGGTGAATAAATTACTGCAGCCATAAATAAGCTTTGTGCCGTATTTTTGAGCAAGAACACCTCCAGGAATTTCAGTCACCCAGACGGGCCAGAAAAATGCACCGAGAATTAGACCTTGAATGTGCTCATCCCATTCAAATCGTCTCTGAAAGATTAAAGAGAAAAAGAATTAGGTATATTATTTGTATCAGTTTTCTAAGGTTCACCTTGATGTTTTCTGAATTTTGACAAAGAATTTATTACTCTATTTTAAACAGTACAAACAAAATTTTAGATAATGAACCAACTTTACTTCAGATATTTTCTTAGAATCATTTACTTCCTTTAGGGAATTTCTTGGGTACGTATTGAACAGTTTTGGAATATGCATTTTTGAATAGAGCAGGTTTCCAAATCCTTGAAAGTACCATGATGCCAGGTTGATAATTGTATGAGAAATATCAACCTGTAGAGTTCATTTTCCAACATTTTCGGCAAAGCGCCGAAGGAGGTACTTGTTTTCTTTGAATGTGTTATTTTTTCTTTCTTATTTACATGTCAGTATTCTCGTAAAGTGGTTTTTGTCGGTGTTATTTTTCCAAAACCTGAATATTAACTAGTTGTGATGTTAGAGATACTTCTTTACCAGTAGACCCTGAACTTTAATGATATAATATAACTGTATTTACTCTGTTTCGAATTTATTTTATTTGTTGAATTGCCGTTAACTTCGTAAACTAGCTGGTGAGCTTCTAAGGACAAGACTTACTACACCTTTTTGGTAAAATAGGCTCCGAACTACTCTCATCAATGGCTTCCCACTGATTGAAAACCATGACCGGAGAAGACAGATAAACCATGAATGCCCTAATTTCTTTGTTCGACGTATTTCTTTTAAAAAAAATGTTCCAATTCCAATATCCTTTCAAGTGAGCTATTTACCTGTTCGTCTTTCTGTCCAGTTACGTTTCGCAAACCATTAATAATTTCACTTTGTCCTTTTATTAGTGATTCTTCTTGTTCTGGCACAAAGCACTCAGTACGAGATTCAAGTTGATTTGACTCATTTCTGTGAGTCTGACTAGTCTTCACCATATCTACAATCGCTATGTTGAGATTCACTCGCACATTGTAGTTCACTGCAAACCCAATAAAGGTCATAATCCACAAGACAGTTCGGCAAGAGAGGCAACCTGGAAGAAATATAAATAAGCTAAGTTAAAGGTAGGTAACATTGTTATAAAATTTCATTATTTCAACATACCCTCCTTTGTAGGAGAAACAAGCGAATGAAAGTTATACACTTGAATGATTATTAATTGCACTACCAAACAATATAGCAGTTTTATTATTATTATATATTAAGATAAAGAAATGGAATTACATATTAAATTGCATAAGGATGTTCCACAGTCTAGTGGTTAGAGCGTTGGACTCATGTCCGCATGGTCCCGCGTTCAATTCCTGACTGGAGCATCCCACTTTTCGGCGTCCACCTAGCGCCGTGAGGCAAACTGGGGAAGTCATGTGAATAAAGATGTGACGACCACTTGGTCTAGATACGCCTGTTCGTGGTCAAGGTGACGCGCAGTGGAGATCCCATGCCGTCATTCAGGTGGACGCAGTTCCACCAACCGCGGATGGATGGAGTTGGGGCAGGCTCAGAAGCTTTTGGTCTGTAACGCCAGTGGTTATTATTACATCAAATTGCATGTACAATAATATCGTAATATATATGGTAATATCGTGACATATGGTCTGTAATATCGTGATATAAAACGACAAATTACAAAGAATTTATGAATACATTCGTTTACATTACACTGCGTAATTACATATCAATCGTTACATAAGGAAGTAGTAATAAATTATGAGGTACTATCAGCAGTTTTAGTTTCTAAACATGATTTTATTATATATAATTTTTCTCGAAGCCTAGAAGATGGACAGAAAAACTTAGTAGAGTGGACGGTGTGTAATTCTGAGAGTGTGCATGATAGTCGAATGGTTGAAATTTTTCTACATTTTGCTTTCTCTAAGGGGAAAAATATCACATATCCTGAGTTTCTGCAAGATATTTGTAATTTCTTAAGAGAGCCGTATTTCAAATACCAAAACAGCGGACCTAACACCATTTTTTCTTTAGATAAACCACTAGCGGAAATTCACTGAAAAGTGTAGTTTATTTTCCAGTAGAAAATATCCTTACCGATTGCCAAGTAATTATTATTATTATTATTATTATTTAAATGAATCGAGTACAGTACTGAAATAATATGTACTCTTACAAATAACTGTACGTATACCATAGAACACTAACGTTATACACGAAAGATACGAGGAAACGTCTTTCTCTATCGGTTCTTAAAATTAGGGCACGATATTATTTTATGTTTCGTAATTTCTCTGCATAAATATAGAGGAAAGAATTGATCATTGAACATCATATTCTTGGAGCACTCGCTCCCGTCTGTGAAACGTACGCAATCTGCCCGAATTTGGCTGTGGAGCACTACTTTTAGGGACTACCAAGTGCCGATCCAAGCCGCCAGACGGCTACTTATCTTTGTTTCGGTTCACGTACATACTAATTGTTTAGGTTGCGCATTAGGACATGATAAAGAAATAAAATGTGGGGGTTAAAAGCAAAAGTTGCAATTTCCATGCACTCCAGCAAATCTTACAGGAGAGCCAAAAGAAAATTTAATGTGGTAAATATTATTGTGTATGCGTATTTTTTTTTTCTGTGATTCCTACGCATGAAACTAGAACAAAGACAAAGAATTAGTGCTTTACCTTCATTTAGGTACATTACACACTTTAATGCCATCAAAATCTCTGTTTCCCAAAAAGTGGAGATTCCAGCTTTCGCTTTTAACCCTCACAAATGTACAACCCTCTCTATTTTCAATAACAGCGACGAACCGCAAATCTTTCCTATCATCTATCTATCCAGCATTATTCCCTAAGGTTACTGAATTTGAATTGGATCAAGAAATGCAATCCAGAGCGAATCTTGACAGATATACGACCCTGTGAAGTAGTAAGAATAGACATTTGGGCTGAAATTTGACCTCCTTCGATAGCACTTCGGAAACAAGGGAGATCGAGTCTTAATCGCAGGTTGCTCTTCAGGATCTGTAATTAGACCTTTCTCTTTCGGTGTCAAAATCCGAATCTCATTTCTCGGTTACTCCAAAACACTCGTTGACTCTCTTTTCCTGAATTTCGTTACACATAAGTTCTGCAAGCTCTGCCTTTTCTCCTCCCTCTGTGTAGGTCATTGTCCTGCGTTTACTAAGAGTTTGACCTAAACAAGGAAGTCTGGACGTTGTTTTCTTCGGTCATCAGCCCATATGTATGTAAAAGGCACATATTTGTCAAACTTCTGTATCGTCAAATAATTAACATTCCTTTTTCCATTTGCGTCTCGTCTGGAGTTTTTATTTCATATGAATACAAATTATATTTTCTTGTTTGTAACACATTATATATTGGTGAATAAAATGTCTTCTTAAAATTAGTAATCTAGCGGCATATCGATATGGAGAAAATCTGAAATATATTAAGATTTTTTGTTTTTCAATCCAGATAAATATTTGTGTATGTGCGTGCATGTGATAAACATTGATCCGACGATGTTTTGTTCCGAGCGGCCGTACTTTACTTGGTAGAGCGTTTTCTTCGTATTCAGGAGTTCCTCGGTTCGATACCAGCAGTTGACGGTCGTGACTTCGTTTATCCCAGTGTTTTCCTCAGTCACACGAGGCATGTATGGGGATGATACGGTCGATCTAGAACCTCGCCAACTCCTTACCAGATTTCACCTAACCTTATCCCAGAGTGAGCCATAGGTGACTAAAATCTATAAATAAAATTCAAATCAAACGACCATAATATGTAAACCTGACGCTCTGTTAATAGGCATTTTTCTCGTTAACGCCGAGTCAATATGATCGAGATGGATCAAGACTCCATAGCTTAGTTGGTGCACGGCGTTGGTTTAGCAATCGGAAGGTTCTGGGACGATATCAGCGGCCGTCTGTTCTGACTGAGGTTGTAACAGGCCATTTTCCGCAAGACACAAATGAACTAGTGTTTATGATGACCTGGAGAGACAGAATTAACTCACACAAAGACATAGTGTGTGTGTCGGAGAAGGAATGAGTAAGAGAGAAAGACAAAGAAAAGAAAGAGATAAAGAAGAGAAAGAGATAAAGAAAAGACAAAGTCGTGAAAAGAAAGAGAGGGAGGAAAGAGCAATGAAAATCACTCAAAATAGATTGATTGATAATTATGCTAAAGAACAAACAAAACTCACTGTTTACTTCTGATTCTAGCTAGTAATTTTCTCTCTCCAAACGGAGAAGAATTTCTGACAGTTCTGTAAATAGTTGAATCTATAATTTTATTCGGGAAAATATCGCGCTGGTTGAGAATCGAACCCGTGCCGTCCGAATAAAAGGCCAAGACCACTGCACCACACATTACACCCCCCAAAAGCTGTATAGCACATGCTACCGCTTTTCTTTGTTCAAGGAGTACAAGAAAAGTGGACGCTTCATATCAATGACTTGTTCGTAATGATACTGTTAACACCCACAGTATTTAACACCCAGACTTCATTTTGTGTCTTTCAACCAATATTCGTAAACCGTCTTTTTCTTCTTTTACAAGGACAGCAACTTTCTTTCCGTAGGTGATTCAGTACGATGCTTCCACATTCATTAGGATTCGACGTTTAAAATGATAAGTTACTATTTGATTGTTCATTTTTAGCTTGTAAAAGAGCTTTGGTATGAAAGAGAGCTGCACCTATGTTGCCTAGTTTCAATACTCAGAAGTCGACCATCATATCACTGGACTCTCCTGGGAACTGCAATAGAAAGTCCAGAAATATCATTACCACATTCTGGTTTTGATTTACGTTGCGGAACAACTGTCTTTATTTCTGTGAACTATGTACGCCAAAATATACTTGAACATGGAATTGCCCAAGGGCTTATAGACAAATTAGTGTTCGTAAAAATTGCCCTCAATAGGGTAAATATGACGCCTTAAGAATAGGATCTAATATTTTGCGTTATTTTCGAACCATTGTGTCTCCAGCGGGAATCAAACGAGGAACCACTTTGTTACAAGGGAACTTACTAGTCACTCACCTACAAGTGACACAAGTTGAAACATTAGTGATTAAATGTTTATAGCCACATCTGTGATTAGTACCACGTATTTTGGCTGTTGTAAAAGACGGTGAAATGCAATTGACAGACAAAATATCGAAAACCCTAGTAAAGTAAAGAAATGTAATAATTTGCATGGACATGTAAAATAATTTCACGAGTTGTTAATTGAAACCCCCTGCTATACGAAATGTCAAGTTTAAATAAATGGTACGAGTAGGTTAAATTGAGCGTTATAGCTGTACGGTATAGTACACCTCTTTTAACACATAAGTTTATTTTGTATTCCTTTTCAATTATCATTATGCGGGAGGAACAAATTTGGAGATACCACCCCGACATTTACCTCATGTGACCATAGAACGCAGTATAACACTATTGGAAGCCAGAAAATCTTGTGTTGTATGCCCTCTACAACAATGATTATTGTTTCCCGTAAATACTGTTTTGCTCTTCATCACCATAAACAAGCTTCTTTGGTATGTTGCTTAGCGTGCTCGACTCTCACGCCTTGGTTCTTAAGTTCAAACTCTGGTAAACATAATTTTCTTTTGGGAAATAAGGGGAAATTTTCAAAATTATCGGCAAATATCTTAATGGTCTACTTTCTTTTTAAAAAATACCATAAAGGAGAAGATACAACCGTTTCTTTTCTGACGAATTCCTTTTCATCTTCTTCCATATAATTCTATTCCCATTTTTAGAAAGGAAGAAGTAAACCCCTTCCGTTCGTTTGATTCAAAATAGTGTATATTTATAAACTTATTAACCAAACTACTTATGTTTGATGAACAGCATTATTTTGTACCCAGTTAAGAATTAAGTCTCAAAGTTGTAGAAGGATAATCGAACTTACGAGCCCAAGTATAGTAGTCCAAGGTTAAAGTAACTCGAATTTTAGGCAGTGACTTGCAGATTCCACATGATCACAAGATACATGTGTTTGTTTTCAACCAAACTTCTCAACCAAATCCCTTTACGTGAAAGACGGAATCTTGTCTCGAAAGTTCTTTCGACGTATCGATTGTAATATGTTTCCTAATACAATAGACGCTTTGATACCGTGGTTTGAATGAGCCTTTTATCTGCTCTCTATTGAAGAAGAAAAAGTTAGTTTAGAGGGAGCTTGAACTCATGACCCAGTAGTTGCTGTATTACGTTGCTTCCAAATACTCCACTGAGGATACCACTTCCAACCAAAGCTGACCCGATCCTAAACTTGGCCTCAATGACCCGTTCTTGGAACACAATGATCTGGAATTTTTCGTTGTCGTTTCATTCTTGTTCTGGGGTAATATCTCCGGTCCCTGTTATCCCTGAAAGAAACACTGTTCAAACGCAAGGAAAAAATTAAGAATTCTGGGTTACCCATCGGTTCATCGGACCGAATTCCTGTTACCGGGCTAGAGCGGATCTGAAGGAGATCCGGTGACCAGACCCAAAATTTGACCCGATTGACACTTTTGACCAGTTTCAGGTCTACTTTTAACAGTTGTCAACAAACGCAATGCACAAAACTGACTACAAAAATATAAACTGACATTTAGAACCCAAAGGTTTAATAGCTTTTTTAAAATTGTGCTTAAATTCTTTTCTGTAATGATTACATAAGAAAGTAATCAAGAACTAATTGGATGAACGCAGAAATGTACTTTAAAATTTCCAATCCGTTCAATTAGGGAAAGAGATGATGGACCCATGAAGTAATTAACTGCCTTTCTCAAGAGTCTGAAGTACAGTTTTTTCTTTGTACTCTCAACATTGTTTTTATTTTTCTTCAATAGCTTTTATTCTAAATGGTTAATCTATTTTATTATTTAAAAATAATTCGAATTAAAATTTAAAAAAAAATGTTGTGTTTCGCAGGGTTTGAACTCACAATGCTAATTTTCTTTTTTAAAAGAGAAGAAAATCGTATTCCACAGGGTTTGACCTTGCGAGATCAGACGTGAGAATCGAGTACGTTAACCAACATACCTCAGAGTCTTGTATATTCTGATGATGAGAGGACAATATTCACGGGAAACTATCCGTTTTACAGGACTCCGGCTCGTAATAAAACAAGATTTTCTTGCTTCCAATCATGATATATTGCCTTCTGCGTATATTGCAACAAAAAGCGACTAAGTGTTCAATCATTTCACTGAAGACTATTGCCTAGAAACCATAGTTTGTTTCGATTAAAAGACGAGGTAAATAAACCTTAGTGTGTAGTTTCTTTACTTACAGGAACAACAGCCAGGATGCAAGCCCGCGGAAAACAAGCATCTATATTTCAGATAAGTAGTAACATCCCGGCATTTGTCTGACGTGACTGAGGAAAACTGTAAAACAAACTCATTGAGAACGATCGCCCGCTTGTATCAAACCTATACTCTTTGCGAGTACAAATCCAGCGCTCTGTCTCCTCAGCTACGACTGTTCTGTATAAGTTCTAGTATATATTTTAAAGGCTGGATAGAAATAGCTATTGATTTGTAATACGTTTCACTAGTCTAAATCTTATGAATGATATAGAAAGTAAACGTCAGACCAAATTTGCCAAGAGGTTTCTTCAGGGTTTTCTATAGCCACACGAGACCAATGGCGGGAAGATACTTCCAAGTTTGTTCTTTCCGTATCATTTCCCCTACCCTATACCCGCCTGAGCCTTAGTTGCCTAAAGGTGATGAATAAATTCAAATTCGAATACCTTCCCGAACTTAAATTGGTGAGATTAAGGGAATGCCAGAAAAATGTCAAGTGGCTGAAAAAAATACAAAATAAACTATTCTGCTAAAAGAGGTATACGAAACCGTAGGTATATAACGCACAATTTACCCTACTCGTGCCAATTATTTAAACTTGACATTTCGTATAGCAGGAGTTTCCATTTAACGACTCGCTAAATTATTTTACCTGTACATGTAAATTATTCAATTTCTTTACTTTTCTAGGGTATTTCGATATTTTGTCTGTCAATTGCATTTCAATGTCTTTCACAACAGCCAAAATACGTTTTACTAATCACATATGTTGCTGTGTCACTTGTACGTGAGTGAGTAGCAAGCTACCATATAACAAAGTGAGTAAGCTCCCTCGTTTGATTCCCGCTGGGGACACATGTGGTTTGAATACAACGCTATGAACATTAAGTCTCGTTTTTATGACGTAATTTTTATATCCTATTGAAGGCAATTGGAAATTAAAGTTTTGATTTTATTTAAACAGAAAACGAGAACAGATCATTTAATGTGTGACGTACATACACAAGTTTACCGGTACTTAATTACAAAATAAACAAAATAAGCATTATCCGTTGTTCTTTCTCGATGAAGTAAAATAAGAAGCGCCCAATTCAAATATTTGAGAGATGAACAAAAGCATTTGGTCTATTTTGTTTTTATCATGTTTCCTTAAGAATACATCTTAGCAGACAAAATCAGGAGAAGTAAATACACTTCTTCTGCCACTAAATAAATTGACACACTCTATGTACTCGAATAGTCTTTGGGCATCTTAGGAAATGACGAGAATGGAATTATCACCTGAGAGATATTTGTCATAGGGAATGTGTCCTGCTCCGCAATTTCCTCATTAATAGAACAAAACGACACTCCTATATCCTCTCTTTAAGGTCAAGGAATATAACTCATTATCACGCCTTCTCTTTGTCCTCAATTATCGCGTCTTTGCTTTACAATTAATGTCACTCATCCTTACCATCATCCTCGCGTTTCAGTTTCGGCTTAAGTTGAAATTTTGATTCTTGTTTCTGGAATTATTTTGGTTTCGGCAAAATTATTTTATTTATTAGTTAAATTTAGCTTCGATTTCAGTTGTAATTTTGTTTCTGTTTTTTTCACAACATTTGGATTTTCTTTTCAGTTTGGTTTCTTTTACGACACAAAAACTAAATGAATTAAATTTCTGTTAACTGAATTTGCTTACGGTCAGAGTTGAAATCGACTCACTTTCGATGACTCGGTCTAACCCGAGTATAAGTGACCCAGTGACTCGATGATGCGGTCCGAAACTTCATGACCCGAATAACTCGGGACTCAGTCTTGACTCAAATTATCAGATTGATTGTGACTCGACTACCCTATGGTCCATTCTTGACGTAATGGACCCGGTGACCTCGTCTTGTTCCTCTGGATTATATGAATATTGTAATCTGTAAGATTGCTTGAGAAAAGAGCTTATGCACGGGAAATTGATTTTTTTTTAGAGTTTTATAAAATTTTAATACTTTTATCCTATTTAACACTTCAAACAAAATTCAATCAGACTAGCCTTTCCGAAGAAGTGGCGAAGGCGGGAGGGGGGGGGGGGTATTTGCACACCTCCGGCGGTATGTTTATTCTTATCGGGTACCGGGAATATGACACTGTTTCTATATGTTATTATATTTTTAGGGTTTTAAGGACTTCTCAGGAAGTATTTTCGTGTTCTGGGGGTAACGTACCCGGATCAGATAAACCCTTAAAAAAATATTGTTCAAACTCACCAGTGTATAATATGGAATGAATTAAAACTTTGTTTTTTCGGGTCACCGGGTAGAAATCAGGTCATGAAGCCAGACTGGGCCCCAAGCACACATACGATTACCCGGTTCAAAACTTCACCCGGATATCCCGATTTACCCGGTGACCCGTCTAAGATCTGGTTTCGATAGTAGAGAAAACTCGCTAAGGGCCCTCGTCCACTTGGCGACTTCGTGTGTCCCTACACGACGAAAAAACAAATTCCTGTATCCAGAATGTCGCTGATAAATGAATTTCCATTTGTTACAATGGATGTTGTCGTGAACTCTCGTCCATTTAGCGCCAAGCGAGACACAGTCATCGGCCTGTCGCGGGCTTCCGCTACCAGCGGCAGACACTGTCGTCGTTAGACCCTCGCCCACTTGACCACTTGACGACGACGCGACAGCGACAGGGTCTTTAATTCAGTTTTCTTCCAGTAAGCAGGCAGTACAGAATGATAAGCTCAATGGAAGCTTTTGACACTGATGCTTTTATAGCAGAAATTCAGGCACAACCTGCTATTTGGAACTTTAGCAGTGGTTCATACAGAAACAGAATAGAAAAGACAAAAGCGTGGGAAACAGTTTGTAGTACATTCCACAGTGAATTCAAGGACATGATACCGAAAGAGAAAAATTGTATCGGTAAGTACACTGCGGGCTGCTATATACCGTAATTTATTAATTTTTTTTAACTTATTTGACTTATACACGTGTACTGGTACTGTTTCTGCGACATGTGAAGTTAAATCCAGCGACTGTCTCGTCGCGGGTCTGTGTCGATTTTCAGCGACGCGACGAACACACCCTGTGTCCCGTTCCAGCGACAAAATGTCGCCAGTGGGCGAGGGGCCTAAGTCAGGAAAGGACGAATGTAGAGAATTTCCAACCACACAGGAATTGACGACAATTTCCGTCGCTAAAATTTCCCTATTAACGGGAAGTTTTTCCTTTCCGTTTCGATAGGAAAATATTTATTTCGACGCCCCATTACATTACAGCTAATCGTTTAAATGAATCCCGTGGGTACATAACTAGAAGTAAAAAAAAAAAGCTGAAACATAGTTTTCAAGTGTTCCTGTTTTTTGCTTATACTTAATAGGAACAAATACAAAACTACCACTTACTTCTTATTGGATTAACAGCAACGGAAACAGAATTTCTGATTGGTTTGTTGATCGACATTCTCTTCTTCTGTGGATTTCCTTATCTCCAGCAGATCTACGCGTTGGAGTCAAGTGAAAACAAGATAACTTCCATTGTTTCCTGGGTTAATCAATTTTAAACTGCCCGGATTAAAGTCTTTGGTTGTCTGCAAACGATGACTGAGCTACACGTGATAGGAAGATTCGCGTTTCTTCAACATAGAAAATTGGATCACAATGAAATACTAACAATGTAATCGTACATCGATTACGCAGTAACGATTCATGAATAATGACCATGTTGTTAAGGACGTGTGCTTCTCTGCATAGCAAACGAAAAATAATAGACGAACATCTTTTCCGTTTGTCGGAAGAGATTTTAGTTCCCCGTCCTAATTTGTGCATAGCGTAGGGAAGTCCGGTCTTGACTAAATTTGAATTTTACTTATGATCTTTAGGAATCAGACAGCATCAGTCTTGATGATCGCTGCACTAATATGAACACGGACATGACGTTTGCATATTTAAATCTGTTTCTTGGTAATCATTCATACAATATTTTTTTCTTCATGGATTACCTTGAATTCTTTTAGAGGGCAGTGGTTCACAACCTATTTCGTTTTGTGGCACAGTTTAGACTCAACCTTAAAAGTAGAAGGATCCAAACAATGGAGTTTTAAAAAGAATTCTCTGTTTGGTTGTGCTACTGGTCACCACAACAATATCTGCTTTCCCTGCTCGAAGAACATGGCCAAGGAGGAGAATTTCCGTCCTTCAGTAAACTATTTTTTATTGTCAACACCCCCTAGCTAGTCATCACTGCACACCAGTTGAGGATCATTGCTCTGTAAATTTGTTGGAGTCCTAGATAGCATACCGACTTGTATCAAGATTGTCAGTCACTTGCTTTCAGCTTGTCAAACTTAATATCGTGTTGCACTACATAAACAATCATGAAACTAACTTATTGCAACAACAACATAAGTGGCTTGTTTGAGCAAACGTTGCTGCTGGTTGTTATAAGTAGGTAACCTAATTCAATTATTTTGGAATAACCAGCTATGCAAGGAAACTTGTTAAACTTGAAACCGGTTTGCATTTTGTTTCGTTGAAATGTGGCTGTTGTATTACTGATATGAAATACAATCACGTGATAGGAGTGTTTTACTATAAACTAAACTCCGCCTACTCTCCCTCCGTTACTACATTACTACATGACTCCGGGATCTATTAGCGTTGAGTTGAACTTCCTAAAGCATAAACAACAATGAGAAACAAGAACGAAAGAATTCCCAACTTGGTGTAATGGTTAGAGCACCGAATAACTGGCAATACGCCCCGGGTTCAATTCCCGCCAAGTTAACTATTTTTCTCATTTGTTTTGTTTTAAAGGAAATTTACATTTTCTTATTTATACTTTTAGAAGTATAATAATTGCTGTCCTTTTCATTTTTCAACCTTTTTCAAAATTCAATGACGTTGGTTAATTTTTTTTTTTTTTCGTTATGCACGTTTCCAAAATTTTTACTCTGAAATCATTTAGAATAATCAGGTTTGATGTTTTGTTTTCATTATAACCGATGGAACATAGGTTTTTCTTCTATGCCATTCAAAATTGCCTACTCCAATTTCTAAACCGATTCACAGCATCTCTTGCGATCGGAACGGGCGTAAGCCATAGTGCTGTTACCGCCCATAAAATTCATTTTATCTTATTTTATCATGCGATCTGACGAATTAAGTATAAATAGCCCTTGGAAAGCAAACTAGGACCTGTTTGAAGTTCTGTCCCGGTGTCTCGGCGGGTTTCTTAGTTGTCTTTGTTTAACTATAATAATGAATTAATATATACTTATATACGACTTGGAATAGACTAACTTTAAGATAAAACTGATTTTGAACATAGATTTAATTTAAAATTAATTGAAGAATTTAATTTTAAATTAATTTCTTATTGTGAGCAGGAGCGGCAACTACAGCCTAGGTCTACCACAAATTGTACCCAAAACGTTCATCCAAAAAATGGACGCAGATGAACTGCATCCACTTTTGCATGAACCTACTTTAAACCAGTTTTTTTGTTGAGTATTCATAAAAAGAATTGCTGCCCTCAGATACAAACTGTTTTAAATGGTCAATTGTTTTAAAAGACCATTACTACAGTATGTTTTTTTTATACCTGAAGACCCACAGCAACAGTAAATCCCTGCTATACTGACCATAAACTGGATTTGTTCAAGAAGTTTTTAGATACATTTTAATTACATACCGGCCTGAGCCTTAGATACCTAAAGCGCATAAATAAAATTAAAAAATAAATAAATGCGCAATAGCATGCAACTGTGTAATGCGCAAATGCCTATATGCATGTGTTTATTTTACCACTTCTTGCACACTAAGTCTACTAAGCCTACCCTATGTCGCAGTAATATATGTAAGATTTCTTCTTAAGTCAGTCATCTAACGTAACCTAAATTTCTTTGTCAACGGCACAGACGTGGTAAGAAAGTCAGTTATTGGGAAATGTATGTTAACTGGTACAGTACATGTAGACGAGAGAAAAAGAAGAAATTACATTTGCTACACCACCCAAATTCATCTTTCTGCCAATGTAATTATTAACGTCCTCGGTCCACTGATGAACTGTTTGCTGTTCGCAGTGGAAAGGCAATGTAAACACTCAAAATTGCGGATCGTTCGCTGACAAGCAATGTTTATGGGATTATAGCAGCGTTTCTCAACCTTTTTCATCCCGCAACCCCCTTTTGCCATTTCTTCTATCCAGCGACTCCCTTTGACCATGCTTTGTAGCCGGCGACCCACAATGACTTTATTTTGTGTAATATTTGCTTTTCATTTCAAAACATAACAGTTTATTTCCTGTATTTATAATAAATATCCTAATTATATTATCCAAAACTATTCAGCAAATTACATTATTATTAATAATTATTAAAAACAGCAAGCAAAATAAAATACTTTCTTTGAAATTTATTAGTTTTAACGTACAAAAACCCTACTTAAATTTATTTTTTCACCTTCCCTCGGGACCCCTTAGGACACATCCCGCGACCTCCGTAGGGGTTGCCGCCACCACGTTGAGAAACACTGGATTATAGTATATTGAACCAATTCTTAAACTTCATCCACTCAAAATTGCCAGTTTAGATTATACTTCGATCAGAAAAATGACCGAATTTCAAGCGTAAAATAAGTTGAACTTTCACCGAGAAAGTGCTTTGGCCAGTTACAATTCATTTTCAGTTAACGTTAAGTCATTGGAAAGAAAATATTAAAATTTAAATAAAGTTAAGTTCACTAATTCTTACACAGAAGGGCATATACTAAACTATATGCACATTTAAGAGTAAATACAAGAAAGGGTCTATTTTGTCGATTTTAATTTCTCCATGAAGCGAAGTAACATTCATCCCTTTCGTGTTTTCACTTTTAACAGTGAAACGCTGCCTTTTAAGGATCAATAAATCTACCAAGTTTTATAAGTTCTCCCCCCACCCCACCCCCATAAAAAGGGAATTCCATGATCTATAGGTGCATTGTGAAACAAAATACGTTCAATAGATATATATTTTACACATCTCTAAAGAAATTCTTTTGCATGTAATGAAATAATGCCCGGAACTTCGAGATGTGAATTTTCACGTCAAAACAAGTAAAAAGATTCTTTGAACAAATTTGGAAATATATTTTGTTTCGGAGCTACACGCGCTCCAAGGTAAAGCGGTATCTCTTCAAGTAATGACGTAAGCTGCGTCAGCTTAGCAAACCACATCGAGGTAGTACCTTATTTAAGCTACGTTCGTTAATGCAGCTCAGAGGGCATTTCCATTCTTTTCATATGAAACAACGCAGCAGTCAAGGCAGCGAAATATGTTTTGTTTCGCTAAGCAGTCAACGTTAACGTCATTATGTGCTGTATCTACATATAGCCTCCAGGTTCTTTAATATACCGGATGTCCACGAAATAATGGTACGAACTTCATAAAGATATTATTTATCTCAAAACATGGAGAAGAATTCCTTTGAAGAAATTCACTTTGCATATTTTCGGGAATACCTGCACTGAAAGTCATGGCGGAATCTCAATCACGTTAATAGAAAGTTTTCTTTCTTGTTTCGATATCATGAATTACCTCCTGAAAGTAATGTACTTAGTTTTGAAACACCCTGTTTAATGATCTTGTATGTCTAGAACAAATTCAAATTCGGGACTAACAAGGGAAGTATCTGGGTTCGTACAGATTTTTTTTATAAGACTGCGTATACATATTCGCTGATAATGCGTGTAAACTAATTCGATCGTGTAAGGCCTCGTTTTTTCGCTACAGGGCGTTAATGTTTGGAGCAAGGGGGAGCGAACCGCTGCAATGGTTCCCGCAGTTTCTTGTTAAATAGGCATTTATTACTCAAAATATCTGTATCTATATGAACATACCTGACAGTGCTCACAAACTGCTAAGCCACAATACCGTGTAACAAATAGTTTGGCGCATATAAACCAGTGTTTGTCTTCACAAATATAAATGAGGGTTTTCCACAAAGTGAGTAAAACAAAAGGGACAATCCCAATAGGCACAAGGACAAAATACGTATCAGGGCAACCTTCAAAAGCACACTCCAAAAATGATACTAATCTGACCGAAAATCTGAATTTCCGGATTTGGGACCGGACTCCTGGACACCCTCTACATACGTACCAATCCGTAACTGCTGACAGCAAGAGTGTAAAATAAAGCTGAATTTAACACCGCGTCCATGGAGTGTGATTTTGAAGGTTGCTCTGTGTGCCTATTTTGATTCTCCCTTCTGTTTTACTCCCTTTGTAGAAAAGCCTAACTGGCATTTGTGAAGACAAGTACTGGCCTATATCTGCCAAACTATTTGTTACACGGTATTGTGGCTTAGCAGTCTTTGTGAGCACTGTCAGGTATGTTCATGTATCTATTTTCAGACATTAATGCTTTTTCAAACCGAAACTACGGGAGTCATTGCAGCTGCTGTGTCCCCCCGTGTTCCAAATTTTAACACCCTCTAGCGAACAAACAAGGCCTTACACGGTCGAATTACTTCACACGTATTATCACCATCGGGGTACGAATACATATACGAAGTCTTATCAAAAAATTCCTGTTCGAACCCAAATTCTTCCCTTGTAAGATTTGGCACAATTAAGTTTTCTTCGACGCACTTTAATTAGTGTTTCGTTTGACTCCAGGACTCCACCGTCACCTACGGAAGGTTCCCTCGATGATGCAGACCAAAACTAAATCATAGCTGTGGTAATCATATTTCATAATAGACGGTTACTTTCAGCTCAATTGCTTTGACTGCTCTGAAAGATTTCCTAGTATCATTATGATAGAAAACTGAAAACTTACCGAAAGATGAGCTACAACCCATGGTGGACCAACTTCCTTCTTTTTTCTCAAATTCATGGAATCGTATCCCTATCACTTGGAATCGCTCAAAGATATTTCAAGAAAGAAACACAGCTAACATATATTTTCTTTTATTTAATAATTCTGAAAGTATCAGAACGTGCATGAATTCAAAGGAAGAAAACTATAAAACTGTGGAAAGGACTATTTTTTTGTTCACAAAACGTAATAAGGGATCAACAAATATTGTCGACGTCGCGTTAGATGTTTGTTCTGCTATTTGTAAGAGATATGTAACACTTTGTTCCTACCTTGCTTCCTCATATTTGTTTTTTTTTTTCTGTTTTATTCTTGCAGTTGACTGAAGTAGTATATAAACCTATTTTATCTTAAGTGTGAGGATTTCCTTTTCGTTTGCTCAGATTACAATGTGTTTATTTGCTTAATTTTTGATCTTGTTGCTATCAGACCTTTCAACTCCCTCGTCCAAGGTAAGAGAGCTCACACGTCCTATTTAATCCCATTTTCTGTGTTTTTCTTCTTTTATGCCGCTAGATGTTAAACTGAGATGTTGAACTTGCATGTTGTTCTAGTATGTATATTTCCACATGGGTCGTTGAGTTACCTCTAAACATGCTTGCTTTGAATTTCTTTAAGGTTATCTGGCTTAGATAGGGATAATGTCCACTTGGGGTACATGAACGTAAAGTACAAGCATTCTTATGCGCAGTTGGGGTGCACGAATGTCTCGATGGTGGACTTAGTGTACAAGCCTTCAAGGTCAAAACTGCCTTTCAATCCTTTCATATCGAAGAACAATGTATATATACGAAGATAGGATTTTGGTAATAAAGTTTTTGCATTCGCTAGTTACATTCCTGTGTAATGTATCTACAATTACGCTCCATTTGTGCAGGTTTGCAGAACTCCTAAATTACACCGATGGGACAACAAAGTCCTCATTGAAAATAACTTTCTTCACACTTTATTCTAGCTTAGGACTGGCTGTTTTCCACAAAAGAGCGATGTTCTAAAGCATTCCGGCGTGTTTATTTATTTTTTCACAGTACATAATGTTTGCGTGTCATACTAAATTTCATTCTACCCATGTCGGAAAGCATTTAATTATTTATTGCAAAAGTCTTTCAGTGTACTCTTAGATACTTCAGCTATTATGTCCTAACCTTTTCTCCTTATTTCCTGGGAAAGTAGAGGAATAGGTTTAAGATAGGTGATCGCTTCTCAGGAGCATCAAGTCAACAATACAAATAATCATACATGTTTCACAACCAGATCAGTAGGTTACTGAAATCAGTGACTCCGCCAGACCCCATTGTGGACGATGTCACCCCCAAAATTCTCGTCAATACACCAAACTTTAAAATTTGTGTTGTGAAAATCGATAGGAACAGTGCAAGACTTCACTTATACCTTCCGAAATTTGACTTTACACCTCGGAAACTGAAAATCTTTTCGGAAACCCTGACTAAAATAACAAATATAGCTTAGCTTCTGTCCTTTGAGATTGTGATCGGATCCTGGCTAACTCGCTCAGAAATTGAAAATACCATTTAGGACGATAGGATATAATCAGGGCGTTATTTGTAGGGTGTGGAAAGGGGGGAAAATTGCCTGACACCTTTGTGTGTTTTTCCTAGGACCTCGTGTACCGGGTTTCCTGTATGGATAGTAAACCTTTTTCACAAGATATTTACAAAACAATTCGCATATTGTATCTCACAATGTTCGACTATTAAGTTGTTTTACAGACATTGATAAGGTACAACGGATTTTCTTGATTAAATGAACTGAGATTTTTGACATAGTTTATTTTAGCTGCGAAATTAGAATACCCGTAACTAATGACGTTATACGCCTACGCAATTACGGCTATTCTAATTTCTCAGCTAAAATAAACCCATGTCAAAATCTCATATAGTTCATTTGATACACATTCACATGTATTATTGGAGCCGCTTTCCAAAATTTCATTATCGCTTCTCATTTGTCCATTATCTCGTCAAAGGATGCAAGAAAGTAACTGACATTAGACCCTGTGTCGATGACTTACCCTAGAACAGAAGCTGTCAAAACTATCCCTAAATTTTACCAAAAAGACGGGATTTTGTTCAGGATATCTAACAAGTTTGTCTTATTTTCTACGCACGCGTGTGTTTTACTAGGGGTCTAATCTGTAGTTTCCCAAAGTGAAATTTTAATGGTGTGGGAGAGTCTGTCAAGAAACGAAGTAAAACTCAGATTGAATTAGAGAATCGACAGAATCTTAGAGAAAGTTTTGAGATAAACACAGCCACGGAGGTTTGAAAGAGTCTTTAGAATGAACTATTTTATTCATAGTATAACATGTAGGAGTAGCAGTGAAAAATCTGCGAACTTGCACAAGTGGAGCGAAATGGCAAATTCCTAATTGCATAACACGGGGAAGTACACTAATTAGTGACTCTTAAATTTTATAACGAAAACATCTTGTATATATAACGAAAGTCATGAAAGGCAGTTTGACCTTGAAGGCTTTTACCCTAAGTCCAACATCGAAATATCTATGTTAGACCAGTCAATAAGGAACGTTATCGGGGTCAATAAGAAAAAAAGTGTATTGGAAAGGTGTAACAAATTTTATTTTCTTAAGAAAAATGTTCTTAACAACGTGTTAGTTTCACACACCTCTACCATCATCTTGGCCACCATCTTGGAAAATGGCACCAAAAAAGTTTTATTACAAATATTTCGTTTCAAAAGTAATTTTACAGCAAAATATGTTATTGTAACAACTTATCTATAAAACATTCTCTACAAGAAAGGTTATTACGATTTTTCTTCTAAAGATGCACCATTTAAGCCCTAGGGATAGCTGTAATTTTTGTAACTCTTCCATTTTATATCATCAAAAGTAAAGGAAACTTTTTTAAATATTGCTTTGTACGGGTTTTTCTTCTATAGAATTGGAATTAACATATTTCTTCTTTGCTATATATAAACGAGCAGGATATCTGAATCATCTGTGAGGAAAATAATCCAGGCCAATATTTTACGTAACGGCTTCCTTTTATAGTGTTACCGTGAAGCAAAAGAAAAACAACTGATTTACATTTTCCATTAGTATTAAATATTGTTAATTAAGAAGAGCTAAACACAATGAGAAGTTTACACAGAAAATGAAGAGCAGAAGCTTTCCAATCAAGACAGCAAAACTCTTTCACACATATGGCGAAAACTGTAATAACAAGTTTAATTCCCATAGTCCCATTAGTATCCTTCTTGGATCATTTTACAACCCTCTAAACCTAATTGCTATGCACATAAAAGTCACAGAAAACTTGTTATCACGTACGTAAGTTGTCTGACAACAAAATTAATGTTCAGTTTTGGTGTTACAAAATGGTATTGGAAACAATTTGTAGACTGTACGAGCACGTAAGGCTCCTAAAGTGTACATCCTAGAAGAAACATGGCGCCTCAGCTTTCTTGTAGATAATTAAATGTACATCAATTTTTGTAATATATTTTTCTCTAAAATGCTTTTCAAGCGAGATATTTAGAATGAAAACTGTTGTTTTTGACGCCATTTTTCGTTTTCCCACAACTACGGCAAAAGTACGGGTGAAAAACTAACACGTTATTGAGGTTACTTTTCTGAAGAAAATATAGTTTCCTCCAGCTTTCCAAAATTTCTATCCTTATTGTATGCTTCGTTGACTGGCCTATATACCCTAACTCCGCGAGAAATGCTTTTACCTTAAATACACGTACCCTAAGTAAACTCATTACAGTCAACGTTATCCCAATCCGTTCCAAAAAAAAAAAAAAAAAATCATTCCACAAACTGAAAGACTGCCGACTGATATCATAAAACTTATTCGATACAAAAGACATCTCAACAGAATTGTTCACCAAAGTCCATCAGAATTTATCAAACAAGAAATTAACCAGCTGCGTAAAGAAATAAGAAAGAAAATAGGAGAATTTAGGGAATTCCAAACCATTCAATTTGTATCAACATTAATTCAAAAAAATTCACATGAACCCGAAAGCATTTTGGAAGACCATATCTGCTGAAAGAAAAAAAAAAATGGTGTAACCCTACCAGCCTTGCTAGATAATACGCCCATAACCACAAACCAGGACTTCACAAACATATTCTATGAGAAATTTACAAACAGAGCAAAAGAAATTTCACTTACAAAAACTGAAAATAATGAAGCAGAAGTCATTCAAACAGCAGCCAGCCACAATACGCTCACTTATCGCATACTTCAACAACATTGCGCAAGCTGACATACAAGATCAACATACTGGCAATATCCACATTCTTTTTGCGGATATAACTGAAAATGAAATTACCAAAATTCTTAAAAAGAAGAAGAATACAGCTCCAGGCCCTGACTACATACCGTATATTGCCCTGAAAAGAAGGCAACCAATTCTACACAAAATATTAACAGCTCTCTTTAACTCATATTTCAAAATTGGCTATATCCCCCCCCCTCAGTAAAAAAAAAAAAACGTTTATACCATTTTTATTTCGAAACAATAAAAACTCCTAAATTCAGACAACTATCGCCCTATTACCCTCACGAATACAATAGCCAAAATCTGCGAAACGATTGTAGCTAAAAGACTAAGCAAATTCATGCAAGAGTCCAATCTCATCACAAACAGCCAGGCAGGATTATGCCCAAAGATCTCAACAATAGACCAGTTATTACGCATCACAACCGATATTCAATCAGCTTTAAACAAAGGCAAAAGGGCCGCGGCCGTGTTTATAGATTTGACTGCCGCTTTCGATACGGTTTAGCATGACGGACTCCTGTATAAGTTATATACATTAAGTCTACCAACAACAAAAAATTAGATGGATTAACAACTTCCTGACAAACAGGACCACCAGAGTCAAACACGGAGATGAATTATCAAACCGTATCTATAACCATTCAAAGAGGAGTCCCACAAGGCGCAGCTGTAAGCCCAGCTTTATACACCATCTAAAACAACAACACACCTGTTCTGTGACAACAACAAACAAAATTAGGTTTATTCGCCGATGACACGGCCTACTGAACTGCAGCACGAACAACAGAGGCTACCATAAAAAATCTACAAAGAATGACAAAGGACCCCCATTAAATGAACACATGGAAACTCCCATTAAATGAAAATAAAACTCAATTTATAGTCTTTTTCCATCTGGAAGGGGCACCATAAAAGATAAGGAAAAATACACAACAATAAAAAAAACACAAACTTATATATACAAAAACATCAGAAAAAATATTTAGGCGTAACATTCGATCAACGGTTAAATTTCAAAAACCACATAAAAGACAGAAAAACAATAGGACTCAAGACTCTGGCACTATTGAAATTATACTTTAGATCCACAATTCCAATTGGCATAAAATCCAGACTATATTTGTCCATTCTTAGACCCATGGTAACTTATGGCCACAAAGTGTTTCACTCACATAAGCATAGAACAAATACAAAAATTAGAAAGATACTGGATATACTGAAATATTATGGAAGGCAAACCAGACGGAACTATACAGTAGCATCACATTAATTCCTATAGACACCTACTTGAATGAAAAGCAAAAGATATGTATACAAACAGTTAAAAAGAAAATATTAAATACAGCAAATTTATCACAACTTATGAACCAAAAAATCATAAGACATCACATCACTTATCAAGAACTATTATCTTACTAGCATCTAGAAGCACAAAGTTAACATTAATAAAGCATATCACAAGTAAATTCTCCACGGATGACATGTCAGAGAAACAATAGCCCAACAACGATTATGAAGACATGCAAGTAACTACCAAGTTATTAAAGGACAAATTAATTTCCCACTCCTCCTTGCTTCCTAATACCCAACAAACCTTTTCCTACTAACCCCGAAACATCAGTATCTCAATAGTTAATATTAACTAAAAATTCAGATTCTAAATTCTAGCCTCATTATTCATAAATAAGATAAAACAGAAGACTCTAAAGTTCCAAATAATAATATTGGTTATTTCATTACAGTTTTCTGAGCTCTGGACCATTACACCGAGGAACGAAATAGGTAATTAAACTAACTAATAATCTTTTCAATATACTTTGCCTTTACTGGGTTTGCTATTTGTTTGCCGGGTGCGGGTTGCTTGGTGCTTCTGCAGTTTTCGATTCATTCCCTTCCAATAATTTAAGCTCATCTCTCATAATTTTATATATAACAAAAGTGGCCTAACTTGGCCAGAAGTCCCTCCTGGGTGACCCTGCTGGCCCAGGAATTTACTAATTCCCTTGCTTGCACGTTAACGGGATAAGGTAGGGGAAATGATGGCGAAGAAGTAGACCAGGGTCTATTTTGGAAGTTCCATCCCAGAAGTGGCTGAAGAGAAACGCTGGAAAAGCCAAAGTCAGGATGTTTGGCTCCTGCTGTGAATTTCAGGTCCTCCGGAATGAGAAGTCCACGCTCTGCCAGCTAAGCTACACCCTCTCGGCTTAAACATACGTGTTGTTTTCTGTTTTGTGATAATATATGATACCGATTAGCAGGCAGGTAGAAACGGGACATCCTTCGTTTTGTGTTAAGTCATATAGTTCCTGGTTTGCGACGGTGTACCTAGCTTTCCCATTTTACTTTACCATTAGAAGGCTCGGCGTTATTCATAATGGGTAATTAAACAAAGGCTTAGGATCAAAATATCCAAGAGGTATATAATCTTCCTTGATATGCAATGCTGAATAATAAATTGTCGTACTTGTTACATAAGGAGATATAATCGCTGATAATGGATCCGTGATACATCTAGGGCCAAAATAGTCACCTAGATGTTCAATACTTTAGATCTAAACCTTAACTACGATTTTTTGTCCTGGTAAATTAGTGATAAAATTCTGCTCCCTGTTGGTGTTCTCTTCACTTCCTTGTCAAAGTTTATTGCAGGTTAGTAGAATGGTGTGAAGATCCATAAAACACATAGATACAAAACACAGACAGGTAGAATTTAAACCATTGGCTGAATTAGGTTTGCTTTCGTCCGCGCTTGGAAAGCCACAATATGTTACCTTCAATTTTCGCTCTCCCCAACCAGCTTGGCGTTCTCCCGCAGTTGCAAGATCTACGAATCTATATATGCGCCTCTGATTTGAGTTTCACAAAATTTTAAAGATAAAAGCTTTTAAACTTTATTTTGTATAAACCACTTGAAGAACAATTGATTTTGGTCTGTGTGGATTATAAGAGCACATTGGCTTTAAAACTCGCAAACAACCATGTCCCACGCAATATTCAACCCACAACCTCCTGGGCGTCACCCCAGCGCGCTTACTTACTCACATGACCATGAAATCGATATGAATCTTGAAGGATGTGATCAATAAAATAAGATAATCATTCTTCAGCTTTGAATCTATTGTGTTATGTCTTTTAAGAAATGCAGCTTGTAATACAACGAAATTTTCGAAATCCATACTAAATAACTGTAGGAGTTTCCAAAGTATTATTACATAACATGAAAATAAATGAAGTTTGATAATATTATACATTCTCATTCATGCAAAAGTTGTACGAAGAAAAAATGTAAGGTACATTATATAGATGACATTCTTTTCAGTCTTAGGGCCAATTCTACAATCGACCGCTAAACTTCTAGTCAGCACTCCGTTGAAGCCAACTTTCATTTTGCGTACTCTCATTGGCCAAAATCAGCCTTAGCCTCAACGTAACGTTGACTAGAAATTTAGCGGTCGGTTGTAGAACTGACCCTTAATGTCATTAGCAGGCATGTTGTGTTTTAGCTTTAGATTCACTGGCAAACACATCACACGATATGATGGAGATGAACACTGCAAGTACTGTAGTTTCCTTTGGCAATAATGTTCTTTATTTTTCACATAAACTTATTTGACTATATTTTTATTTTTTCTTATTTGATTCCTCTATTTCAAATATTGTCAAACAATCTCTATTTACAAAATTATTTTTAAGCGTAAAATACCACTAAATCCGCAGCAAATATCTTTGACTGGAAAGAATTCAAAGAACAGGATAGCGTAGAAATTAAGAAATATAGAATCTGATTGAACTGAGTCAGCCATTCTTTGCGAGGAAAATAAATGAAGTCTAAATTTTGCTGAGGGAAAAAGGGTAAAAACTCTACTAACTGAACACATGTTGGAAATAAAATATATCAATATGACATTGTTGCAAACTATAGGACTGGCCCTTACTCGGTTTCGCTTAAGGCGGGATTTGATTAACGCTGAAAAATTAATTACACCAATCCTTTTCTAATTAACATGCCTGCAAATTTATCACCGCAAAACAAGCAAACATCGAGAAATGTTTCCTTACCGAGAGACAGAAAGTTCGAATAAAGGTGACATCATTCCTTCCATACAGACTCCCACACGAGCCAGTGAATTCGTTAATAGTAGATTAATTGTACGTAGCATACATATTTAAAGAGATTTTTCATCGTTCCATATTATTTTTTTTATATGGGCCAGTCTAGTAACTTTGGACTTCGGCCCGTCACGATTCGCCTTTAGCTGTTAAAATCCACGGCCACCCGGCCGGCTCATCATTCTATATCCTTCTTAAAGAGTACCAAACAAGTGATCATGAACGAATTGGCTTTATTTAGGAACATTTGGCATCTTTGACGCAGACCGAGATGGCAAAAGTATCGGCCAGTTTCTTACTTAAGGTACCATCCCAGTATTTGCCTGGCGGAACTGATGGGAAACACCGAAAATCGTAGTCAGAACAGTCAGCCACAGTGTTCGAACACCATTGCCGGTCCGAAATCCGCAACGTTACCGCCTAGACCCTGAAACAATTTTCTTTCGTAGTATTCCCTGCGCTCTTGTTACGCGTTTAGAGTTCCTTTATTTTCGCGCCGTTGACCATGCTGCCCTCTGCAACTAACGGCTTGAAGACGGCAGTTGATTTTCTACGGTAAACCTGTCGACATTCTTGTTTAATTTACTCTTGAGCATGTATTTTTTTTTCGCAAAGACCC
>JAGDQP010020664.1:21651-32911 GCA_022664845.1 Lepisma saccharinum | reverse complement strand
ACAAATTGGAATATCTGTCTGCGAAAGAAATTACTTTCTATATTCATTATTTCTTCTATTTTTCGTGCCACAAAATAAGGTGTTCCAAAAATGCAATTTCCATGTTGCAACTTTTACATATTTTAAAAACCTTTTCAAACAATTATTTTTTCGCAAGTCATTGTGATTAGGTTCAGCAGACTCGTAACATACCCCTAATGCAAAAAAAAAAAAGCACACATTTAAAAAAAATAAACAATTTCCGTATAAGACATTTAAATATAAAAGTTAGTTTGCGTTTTAAAGTTTGCCCAATCTTTCGCCATGATGATTTTTAAACCAAAATGCACTTTGAAATACTGTTAAACGGGCGCAGAAGAAAAGTTTTGCAGAAGTTTGCATATTTAGACTTCGAAAGCACATTAATGAGTGTACGTGTCGCTGTTACAGCATGGGCTTGAAGCCTATATCCTGTTTTACGAGGGGGGGGGGGGATTGTAAAGTTTTAATTACCACCTAGAAGTTATTCAGCTATGTGTATGACATTTTACCAGTATATTTACTGGTCGTTATGTAAGTGACGGAGAAAAAATAACTCCTTGTGTCCTTTCGTTTCTTAACACGATGCATTAGATGTCAGTAATCTGCAAGATTGAGGTTCCCAGCGAGATATAGAGTTCCTGCATTTGAAGGTGAATAGTGCCCGGCAAATCCGTGATGAAATTATGGCTGTTTATATGAGCGATATGTGAGCCACATATCGCTCACAGACGATCCAAGGACTGGAAGACCATCACGCACGGACGATGCGGCTACAGTGAAGAAACTGGAGGATTTCTTCTGGAAGAACGACGAGCAACCATCCCAATTATCTTCAAGAAACTTTGTTATGGTAGTGTGTGGAAAACTATTCACGAGCAACTACACATGTCTAATGTGACTGAACGATGGGTTTACGAAAGGTGTTCGTTTCCTTACGGACAATGCATCAGATCAGTCAAGTTTCGGTTTAGAAAGCAAGGTACTGTGGCTTTGAAATCTTGAAGTATTTTCTCTATTCTCCCGATCTCGCCATAAGCAGGTTTTTGTTGTTCCCGGAGATGAAAAACATATTGCGGGTTCAGCGATTTAACGACAAAAATGACGTCATTCAATAGTGGAACAGTGGTTTTCAACGCAATCTACAGACTTCTACAATGACGGCCTGCGGAAGGTGAAGAAAGGACACAAGGAGTTAATATTTTTTCTCTGTCGTGTACATAAGGACCACTAAATACACTGGCAAAATTTCATACACATAGCTTAATAACTTCCAGATGATAATAAAACTTTACGGTCCCCCCTCGTAACTTTCTATGCACTCATTGAAGGTCTTTAAATTGTCTGTATGAATTCGTAAAAAATATCTAATAAGGTATTTATTGTCTTTAACACATTAATTTGCCGTGACAATGATTTTTCAGAAACCGCGTATTAGTTTCTTTCCTAACATAAATATTAATTGCATATATGCATATTTTACAGAAATTATTATTATTACAATATTTGAGTTTACATTAAAGTTCTACGCTTGCCTGGCGCCGTGCTGCAAGGGGCCATGTGCGTAGATCATTTCGACTGTCTTAGCGTGATTGGACTGGGCTGTCCAAATATATTCAGAAACAGATTTGGACATTTCGCTATCACGATCCCTGAACAGTTAAGAAAATGAACTGCTCAAATATCTCATTTTTAAATGAAGTCTCATGTTCAATTTTATGGGGCGTTGGGTCTCATTACGAACCCTGGAAACCAATGTCGTCCCGGATCACTTTTACTCGTGAACATCTTCTTTTGTCTTAAAGTCAGCCTGAGCCTCAGATGCCTAAAAGCCATAAAATAAATTCAAATTTTGTCTCAAAGTATAGAATACGGTTCGAAAAATAACGATGGAAATATAACAAGTTCTATATTCGGACTTTGTTGGATCAATGGGTCCCTGGGACCCAACAGCGGCTCCGGACAACTCTGTCCTCATAAACTTTTTTTCTCGTCCCAACGTGTATAACACATTTCCAAAAAGAGCGATTCAAATATCTAAATTTTTACATTCGGCCCCATGTTACAATAATGGGCCCCACCTGGACGTCATGTACTCATAAGCTCATTAAGAATTAGTCCCAAATTTTAGTGTATCGGGTCCAAAATCTGCAGAAGCAGAACCCGGACATACATACACACACACACACGCACGCGCGCAGATAATATAGGAGAAGGCCGAATAGGCAATATAATTGGTGAAATTTTAATAGAAAGAAAAGAATTTGTACTTACGCAATATTTTGACGAAAATCACGTACACAATTACACACACAACACTGTATAAAGTCACTTTAATTTTCGGCTTCAGCAGTGATCACTTGTAGACAAGAAAGAAGTTCACTTTTAATACACGATCACCGTCTTAAGGGTTAGAAAAACAAGATAGCGGACTTCCACATCAAAAACAATTGACGACGTTCTGCGGGTGCCCAAGTACTGATACGAAACTGGTTTCGGAAATGGTGTTTTGTGTTAAAAATTGAGCTGGGTACAATAAAAATAATAAAAACTGGGGTACTTACACAGTCTGGGAAGAACGTATTTATAATTGATAGTTGTTGGTTTCTCAAGCAAACATGCTGTCTCACAGTCCCAGATCAATGCTGCTTAAATTTTCTGCAGCTTATGTGTGCTTGGTCTTAGTCATTACCTCTTCTATTATAGTATAACATAGTTGTATCTCAACAAGTTAATCCTCCTATGTACACTTTTTTGTTGTTGTTGCCGGGGAAGCATCCTAAATCATCCCCATCTTCAAAATAGTGTTCAAACATAGGTTTCACCGGCCCTTGTTAGTTTATGCTATTATAGCTCTGCGCGGACGTATATATTGGAGTCTACAGACATAGATTCGTCGGTAGCCGTACCCTTCTTTTGGAGAATATTTTGTGACCGCACCTCATGTAGTTACTGTACATTAGAATTTCCAGATCCCTTCTCACAAATGTTCGGGCTGGTGTCTTCAGATCATCTTCCTCGCAGAATGTTTTTAGTCATTCGTATTTGGGTGCACTACAAACTGAAAGTAGTCTTATGCCACCTGCACTACCTGTGCTTGGATACAAGTTTTTTATATACCTGCTATACACAGAATTTCATTGGGGTTTATACTCTTTACTTTCCTTATTTGTAGGAAGTCCGAGGTGTTTTCCAACCATTCTAGTAGAGTAGTTATTCATAAGAAAGTGAGTTAGATATTTGTCCAAGTTCCTTGTCAGGCTATTCCAGGCAGACACTATGGACCTACCGTGTGGTAGACCTGTCTCCGACCTTGGTTGGTTGTGTACTTGCGGTAAGAGATAGAACATCGCCAGCTTTGCATTAGGATTCGTCAGTCTCCCTTGGTGGGAGTGTTGTAGCCCTCCCGCCTCTCATCTTTTCGAAAAAGCTTATCCTTTCTCTATTCATTATCATTAGTTTAATGTCTTTCTGGTGAATTTCTCTCAATGTGCTTTTGTCTATTGTTTGTAAAAACGCATTATTTTCAGTCAGTTTTTTTCAGGAGTATAAAGCCCCTGATTTGTCATTGGGCTTAATGATGTCATTTCTGGCTTTCATAATCTTTTTTTGCTTGTCCTTGTTCAGTAGTAGTAATAAGGTTAAGTTTCGTTTTTCTTTGTAAAAGCTCTAGTATTTTCTGTTAGAGATAGTTCTATCGAGTTGGCGACTTCCTTTTGGTAGGTTACGAGGAAAAAAATACCGGTGAAATAACTGTTTTAGAAGGCAAAGTTAATGAGATGCACCCAGCTGTTGGGAAAATCTTTAAGTGGACGTCGGTGAAAGATACTGTATAACAGTAAACGATGTGTACTGTGATAAAATTAGACCTTAATCCTTTGCAACACAAGGACAGTATTTCTTTACTCTTTGTTATAATTAGAACAATCTATTCACCTTGCTTATTTATTTATTTATTTATTTATTTTTTTTTTTTCATTTTATACAATCCAATATTAACACAAGAAGTAGCAGAGTAAATGTTAATATGTCCAAGGGTAGTAAACGTCATTCAAATCGTCGTTGGACATTTGAGAAGAGGCAATGTAGTCGAAGAAAATTCGTGGAAAATCTGGTATGACAATTTAACCATAAAGTAGACCGACATCCTGCACCAGGTGATTTTGAGAAAATAACAATGTGGAATGGTGATATTAGTCTAGAAACTTATTTGGAACCTTTAACTTCTTACTTATCTTGTCTTGATACTGATAAATCAATCTCTTCTAAGACTTGTTAAGAGATCAACGTTAGGACCGGGACTCTCTTTATTTTGGCTGAATCCTGATAAGGTGTTATCAGGATTTTCGTATGATTTTGTTGCAAACATATAGCAGTGAAGAACAAATAAAAACTAGAAAGCGTGAATTGAAGAATTCAAAGATTAATTGGCAAGCAGTGGAAAGATTATCAGATAAGATCAGAGAATTGATATCTCCATTCACTACGATAGATGAAAATATGTAACCTATTCAACTTTATCAGATAATCATAAGTATGTTGCCTATTCGCTTACAGAGGGAACTCTTCTTGTTTTCGAATTGTAAATCAATAGAACAACTTTTGAAATACGTAGGTAAACTGAACTCTTTCAGATAATGATGTGAGGGAACAAAATAAGTTGCAGCTGGGTAATGCACAAAGAGATAGATCCAAATTCGATGCAAATAATTGTAATTATCCAAATAAATATCTGCAGAGGAGTGCTATCCATGATCGAATACCCACATATGAGTCAAGAGGGAAAGAAACTTAAAGTAAACAACAAGCATCAATAATATATGTTTACAATCCAAGGAAAAGAAAAAGACGCATAAGCAACTCAATGAATATTAGAGACATAACGTTTGTGCTATGAATGAGATTATTCTACAGATAACGTGAGTGAAGAAAGAAGTAATAAGGGTAAACCTTTACAGTACAGAACTGAGATTTTTTCTAGTCAACTTGAACAAGATATGGGTGTTAGAGTGGACGATGTATCTAGCGAAATACATCAAATGTATTAGGCATTTCGTGAGATGAAAAATGAAGAGAATCCATTTAACATTCGTACTGTTTCTGTCAGGATAGCAGAATTGGATGTTACAGCAGTGGTGGATAGTGGAGCTAGCTGTTCAATATTAAGCTTTGGATTTTTCCAAAGTCTAAAGAAGAAATATCCATTTGCACGTTTAGATGTGGTTGGGACTGAACATGCAGTTATCCAAACAGTGGATGGATCTGTCATAAAGAAATGAAAGGGGAAATTGGAAATCAGTGTTGCTATTCACCACAACTTGTTGTGCCCATCACAGCTTTTGTTGTAACTAATTGTCCGTATGACTTAATACTAGGCAATGATTTCTTAAATCAATTTGACAAATTTTCTATAGATAATCAAACATCTACTCTTTAATAGAAGAAGAAGAAAACGAAAATAAAATGTAACTTATCGTATAAGAGCACAATTGAGCCAAAACAAAGTAGTATAGAAAACAAATATTCTGATAAAAAGTGTGTTTGAGAGTAATAGACAACCTGTGCAAGCGAAGGAGGATAGTGTTAGTACATCACAAGTTATTACACCAGCTCTTTCTGAAGAACAGAAACGACAATTAGATCATGATATGAAACAATGCCATTTGTTTCTCAATATGTGGTAAAAGATCGAGAGCAATTAAAAGATGGTGATCAATTTCGAAAAAAATAATTTAATTCTAGAAAAGCAAGAAAGAGTCATCGACAGCAGCAGGAGTTAAATCGTGATAACACAAATGCAATCTCAGATATTAAGTATGACCTAGTGTAACGATATAGAGCGGTAACAAACAGACATACTATTCTTGTTTTCTGTTGTTTTGTGAAATATTGTTTCATGCCATTACGAAAATCTTGGTTTTTTTTTTTCCAAATACAAGATTTTCTTTGTTTGAGTATACTAGCAAGTTAGTGCGTACACTTAGGCACTAACTATTTTATCAGCATTAATTATATTAAGCGCTAGAAGGCCATAAACTTCTAGTTTGAGTTATAAAATGAAAAAAAGAAAAAAAAAGAGAGAGTTAGAACTTCAATATTCTTTGACAGAGAAGTCTTCTCACATAATTCAATCAGAAGTAAATTGCTACGTATTTAAATGTATACTCAAAGTAATAGATTTACTTCATCCCTAAGTAAAGTGCACCTAAATACTTATGCACTTAAAGTGTATATCTTACTCTGTGAAGAGAAATACAATAGTAATTTCAAATGGGCTTAGATGTGTTCAATTAATTTCTTACGTGACAGAATCTTCAAGGATATAAATTTCTTACGAGAAATTTATTTAAGTGAGTGTATTTTCAATGAGATATATTGAATAATATCATTCCAGGATATATGTTACGGATTTGTTCAACCTTGTTACCCGAGAAAGCCAAACAAGAAGTTAAAGTCTATGTTCATGCTCTACCGAGTACCGACCATTTTAAGCTAGTCTATAAGAGAAATATATTTAGACCGTAACAACGTATCCATGATCCCTCACAGTTGGTACGAGACTCGTGTACATTTATACAGTAGTATCTGTCACATATATTTTCAAAATTCAACAAGTGGTATGAGAAAGAAAGCTACCGTTCCTTTCCTCCTGTACAACTAGGGTGTCGCACCTGAGTAAGCTAAGTGACACGGTTGAGAGATAATCCAGAACAGTGTGTGAAATGACGGGACAAAGCTAGAATTTCGAATATGTGACGGTATGGAAAATGTCGTATATTGAACGGTTACAAGCTACATTTAAAATCGTAGTACGTCTGTTTAAATGTTACTTCCATAAGTAATATTTCCAAACATTGGTAATTCATTTCTTGCATATACAGTCTCTTGTGGTTGTAAACAAAACAACTTTATCGATAAGATCTATTTCTATCAAATAGAAACAGGTAATCTCTCAATTTTGTTCACGGACATATTGCGTTATAAGAAATGTCGTATGTGAGATGACCGCTGTAACGACGCCATTTGACGAGCGATTAGTGAAGTAGACGGCACGTGCCTTAGCTGATTCATATAGGGCACTTGCACTGTGTGTGTTACGGATTGTGCAAAAGTGTGTAGTAGGAGAACGGTCTACTCCACGTTTTGGAAGTGTGGCTTGTGTTTGATCATGGCAGTGTCGGAGGACCATACGGCATGTCATGCTGTATGAATTACACCAGAGACATCCAGGCAGCACAGCGGCACGAAATGTCAATGCCGTATATGGTCAGGGTTCTGCGAAAGTGCCAGAGGTTTCGGTCTGGGGACACCAGCTTCACCGATAAGCCATGATAAGGGAGACCTGCGCAGCTGGACAACGATGCCCTGGGAGCCGCGGTGGAGGCAAATTCAATGCAAACTGTTGAAGAACTGGCCAGCGAACTCCATATCACCCATTCGATCGTTTATCGTTATCTGCATGACCTTGGGTACGTGTCGAAACTCGGAAAATGGATACCCCATGCGTTAACGTCTCAACAGAAGCACGAGCAGTTTACATCCGCAGTTCCCCTTTCACCCGTCACAGACGTGAGTCAGAATGGTGCAGGGGATGCAAAGTGGGGCCTCTACCATAACATTACACGCAGGGCAGTGGGTACCTAAGGGGTGTCAAAATAGGATCTTCACCCCTGCAAAGTGTTGTTGAGTGTTTAGTGGGATATCCGTGGGATGATCCATTTTGAGCTCTTGCCACGTTAGCAGAACATCAATGCAGATGTCTGTTGTCAGCAGCTTGAACGCCTACGGACTGCATTGTTGGAGAAACGTCCTCCTCTGGTTAATCGCAAGGATACGCTCATCCAAGGTGATAACGCGCGCCCACACACAGCAAGAAGTGCTAAGATCGATGAATGTGGCTGGGAGAAACTCCCCCACCCAGGGTTTTCACCAGTTCTTAAACCAACAGACTACTGTCTTTTTCGCAACTTGTAAAACCACCTTTCCGGGAAAACACTGTAAAAAGAGGATGACGTACGACGAACAGTGACACAGTTCTTTGCCTCCAAAACAGGTGATTTCTTTCAGCGGAAGATTCATCAACTGGTTGACAGGAGGGAGAGTGTTGTGGAGTCCGATGGAAACTATTTTCCTGGCTAATGGTAGTGTTATAGGTAAGTTATCGTTCTTTCCTCACGGTGCAGATATACGACATTACTTATGGGATAAGCTGATACACTCATCTCCAAATTGAAGATTTCTTGGCAACATCACTTAAACAAAAGAGGAATTGAAAATTCCACGAACTATATACATTCATTGCTTAAGCCTGAAACACTCCACAGCAAAGCAAGAAAAGAGAGAAGAAAATTAAATTAACTTTTCTTCCAACTCAAATATTTTAATTACAATAAAATATACAATGGCAAGTTATTGACTTAAAAAAAACACACTCATAATAATGGTCCCTTTGTACATCAAATTCACGTAAAAAATATATCTTCCTAACTCAATGAATTTTTCTTTTATGAATCATTCCATTCATAGTTAGAAAATGATAATAGTATCTCACCCAACAGTACGTTACACCAACAGAGCAATACACTGACGTAAGCATTAGAGGTAAAAATGGAAACTTTGCACTCAGACCCAACAACGAATGACCAATATTTTCGTACAAAAACAATGGTATCAGTCCCAATACATACACCGACTCCCAAGAAGAAAGAAGAGGTAAATGCAGCATCCTGTTCTGCACATCAAACAGACGGGATAAACTCAGGAATGCATATCCACAATGGGTCAGTAAAAGCAACACTTTTAAAGGCTGTTCAAATGGTGTGAATATCAATGGAAATAATGAATAATGTCCTGTCACTGCCAGAACTAAATATATCTGAGCTTCTTTCTTCCATATCACAGATAATATGCTGGAAAGAAAAAAGAACAAGTTTTAATGACACAAGAGAAATAATTTAATTGTGCTGACAGATACTAAATAATGTACTGTAACTAATAACGAATTAACACCACACGCATCCACAACTTCACCACAAAGAGGAGGTGCTTAGTTCCACGTTCCGGCAATTTTATTTTATCTCCTATATGTGCCTTGTCCTCAGGCACGTATGTAGGATAGGTGAAGGGGTGTCACTGCTTTGACTGCTTAAAAGAATGGGTGTTCAGGCTAATTTATTTTAAACATGAAACGACTTTGAGAAAAACACTACCTTGGAAACTTTAAGTAATAAAGTCTTAATTCCACTGCGTATATGTTCCACAAACTTGGTAGTTAACGTTACAATAAGTTCGATATGTCCCCGTTGCTTCTAACGTAAGCAACATGTTCCAAGCTGAAAATGAAATTGTGTGGAAATTAGTTTAGCGTATTCTTGGAAATAAATATGAGTTCAATTTCAATGATAGTTTTGGTTTCAGGAACGTATGTGGGTTGTTCTCAAACACCTTATCTTTGAAACCCAAAGGTAAAACATGTAAGCTATTTTTATCCAGACATTTCCGAACTTTTCCTAATGTGTGAGGCTCTCCACCATTTTGCTAAAACCAAAAGTGTAAAATGCCAATAAGGACACATTATTCCTGATTACACTGACCATTACTGGTACCTCATCGGAAAACCAAACTCGCTGCATGACATCACGTTCTTGCAAAAGTTTTCAAAATGCTGTGGCAAGCTAAAAACTTGTTTCTTAACATTTGGCACGATGGGGTGGCTGAGTTAAATTTTACACGGAGAAGTTGGCAGATTCTCTCGATTATCCTTACAATAGTGTATGTCATACCCAATTGTTGTGAAAGTGTACGCAAACTCTTCTTTGGGCTTCGCAGCAATGTTTCCCAGGCTGTGCCAATCATTTTCGCAAGTCTCATTGTTGATCGCCCACTATTGCCTGGCAACCAAAACAATATCAGCCTAGTGAAGCTAATAAATGAACCTTAACACTATGTTCTTAGCGAAACCATCATGCACTTTAACTGTTGACAGTATTTCCTTCAGGTAGTAACAATAGAATTGCCACTGGTGTGGTAGTGTTTCACAATAAACACCTACTATAATAATAATAATAACAACCACTGGCGTGACAGACTGATAGATCCTGAGCCTGCCCCAACGTCATCTGTCCGCGGTTGGTGGAACTGCGTCCACCTGAGTGACGGCTGTGTGGTCAGCTCTGAGCGCCACCTGACTACGAACAAGCGTATCAGGGGCTTTCTAGACCGAAAGTAGCCGTTACATCTTTACTCACACTCCCCAGTTTGCCTCACGACGCTGGGTGGACGCCGGAAAGTGGAACTCCGGCCGGGAATTTAACCCGGGACCACGCGGATATGAGTCCAACGCTCTAACCACTAGACTATGCAGCCCGCCATATAATTTTGTTCGAGTCGCGGGAAGATAAAAACATTAAATAAATTATGTGTACTTTAGACTGTACACTTTATGATTGATACACTAGTTATATTCTTCAGATACACTATTATATTCTTTCTTTAGTTATATTCTTTAAACCTATCATAACAAACTAACTTCGTTAATAGAAATTTCGTAAATATCTAATTACATGCTGGGCTCTATGTCTCATGAAACTGTACAAATATTACTTATTTCAACATGGCCCTATACTATGAATCTTCAAGACCATGTTTGTTAATAGGCTTCCTACTCTTTTGGCCAGAATGAATCTCTTTGCCTTTTCCAGGTTTTCAAATAACAAGTCACATATTTCTAGAACACTATATAAGTAGTATATAAATGTATGTTCTGGGCAAGCATACTTTGTACATAAAATGGGATTTTTCCCCTTATAATTTCCACTTTTTACCCTTAGTCCCTCTATAAAATGTTCATGATGTTATTTTTTTCACGAACCTTGTGTTCCCTTTACAAAATGGGATTTTTCCCCTTATAACTTTCACTCTTAATCCCCTCTATCAAAAAATAACGAAATACTTTTACTTTTCCTCAATAAAAATGGATGGGAATGAAGTGTTTTTACTATAATTTCCACTTACAAACGATTTTTAGGCTATAAGATGGTATGCCTATGTTGAACCTTTGGGCACTGTGAAAAGGAATGATCCTAGAACCTTCCGAGTGTTACAATAACACACTACCACTGAGTGATTTTATGAAGTTTAATATGCTTGAAATTTTACCGATGATTCTAAGAGTGAAAATGATGTTGGAGGTTTTGTTGGTAAAAATCAATATTTTTAACAAAAAATTAATATTGTCCTAGGA
>JAGDQP010020664.1:0-21641 GCA_022664845.1 Lepisma saccharinum | reverse complement strand
TTGCTCAGGGTTCAAAGTTTTAAATTTTGGTAAAAATCAATATTTTTCGAAATTTTAAATTTATATGTTTTCAATGATTCTAAGAAAGAAAATAATGTTAATTTTAACTTATCTTTAACGATTTCTGAGATATGAGGGGTCAAAATCCTAAAGTTTCACAAAAATGAAAGTTGTTCTAGGAGACTGAAATTTGGTACACGGTTTCTTTAAGGAAATTTGTGGCATTAACATTCTAGCTTGAATGTTTAATTGTGAATATGTGAGAGTGAAGAATGAAAAAATACATTTTCTAAAAAGAAAAGAAGAATGTAAGAGTTATTAAAATGAATGATTAATTCTATTGCATAATGTTGTGCGATTGTGGAAAACCTATGACATCACTACCTGAAACAGGAAAAACCCGTTGTTCTAAAAATGTATATTTACAAAGAAAAACATTCATTTGGTGTTAAAACTTTAAAGTAAGAACAACTTCTAAATTAATGTGAGTATAATCTTCTGTTAATGATTTAGAATCATAATTTTTATGTTCAGTGTTGATATCAGCAAGTAAATCTTTTCTTATTTATAAAAAATAATTTTGTATATATAAAACCACATTAAAATATCATACCAAACAATTTGTATTTAATAATAAATAACATACCAATAAATAACTTTTATATTATTTTGATGTAATTAATGAATCACAAAGAATCATAACTTTTATGTTTACTATTAATATAAGCAAATAATTATTTTCCTATTTTAAAAATATATTTATATATATTTTTAAGATATGTGGTATATAAAACCACATTAAAATGTCATACCAAATAATTTGTGTTTATATAATAAACAACATACCAATGAATAACTTCAAATATCAAGTAATATTTTAATATAAAATATAAACTTTGAATATATATATATATGTCTATTCAATAAAAATTCTATCAATCAAACGTATTATATGTTCATATTGTAACAATTCTTTTTCAAAAGCAAATATAGCAAAACACATAAAAAGAATGCATGATGAGAAACCAAAACTAAAAAGACGAAAACTTAACAACGAAATTAAACTCGTTGAAACTGCATTTAAAAATAATTTGAAAAAGTTTAAGTTAGACTCTGATATAAACCAGGATAGTTTAAGTTTTCTAAATAGTATTAAAACCAAGTGCATTAACATACTGAAACAAGAAATAACTTTTCTTTTAAAGTTAATTTTATTCTTACTTCTACTTTGAAAATACCAACCACTAGAAACAAGATTTTCTGTGCATAGTGGTAATCAAATTATAATACTTACAACAAATATAATGGAAATAATTGAAAAAAAAGTTTAATAATCTCTTAGTACATCAAGAAAATCGGGCTGTTGAAAAATTTGGTTGGTCCCTATGTAGTGAACCGAATCATATATAAGATATACAAATTAGTAAATATGATCATTTGCATGCATCATCATATATAAAGCTACCAACATGGACAAAATCAAAAAAGCATGTTATAAATACACAAAATAATAAAGATAACATGTGTTTTCTCTACTGTATTCTTGCTGCACTATATCCAGTGACAGATCATGATTATCGTGTATCAAATTATTTACCTTATATAAACACAATGATACAAATCTTTAAAGAAAGTAAAACAACATTTCCAGTTGCAATATCAAATATAAATAAATTTGAAAAAAGGTATAATCAGAAATATCCAAATAAACAAATATATATTAATGTATATGGAATAAATTATGAAAATAAAAAGATTTTTCCATTGCACATTAGTGACAATGAATCACATTTTAAAGATAATCATATATAAAGATTATACATTATTCTCTATTTAAAGTTTACCACGTTTAATTAGAGGTCAATTAAATAAACATAATGCACAAAAATACATATTAATAAGTACTGTTTACTACATTTTAATAGTGAACCAAAATTTCTAGAACATACAGAATTGTGTAAAAACATACACCAACACAAGTTAATTTACCAAAATCTGGACAAACTAAAGTTTAATCAATTAAAATTATTATTACATACTGATGTTGTAATTATAGCAGATTCTGAATGTTTTTAAACCCATTGAAAAGATAAATAAGTACAGTTACAACACAAATTCATAGCCATAGAGTAAATAGTTATTGTTATATTTTATGTTGGGCAAATCAATTTAAAACATCAAAACCTGTTATATACCGAGCTGAAAATGTAGCAGAACGTTTTTTATTTGCAATGAAAAATGAATTACAAACAACTGTAAATATATTAGACCATCAAAGACCAATGATACCACTAACAACACAATCAGAAGAATATGATCAATCACATGAATCTCCAGTTTCTAATACTGTATATACAAATGAAAATTACAAACATCATAATCATTTAACTGGAGAATATATTAAGCCATTGTGTAATAATTGCATTTTACAAGTTAAACGTCAACGTAATTTTGTTCCTGTGTTCTTCCATAATCTCAGTGGCTATGATTCTCATTTATTTGTCAAGGAACTTGGTTATACTCCAGGCGATATAAATGTTATACCACAAAGTGAGAAAAAATATATTACATTTTCTAAATATTTTACATTTAATAATGGAAGAGAAATTGAATTGAGATTTTTTAGATTTTTACCATCTAGTCTTGATGCATTAGTCTCTAAATTAAAGCGAGATCAATTTATACACTTCACAATATTTCAATAACGATTATCTTTAGTTACTCGTAAGGGAATATATCCTTATGGATATGTAACTAATTTTAAGAAATTTAATGATAAACAACTACCATGTAAAGAAGCTTTTTATAATATACTAAATAAAAGGAAATGTTCCGATGAGGATTATAATTATGCTCAAATAATTTGGAATAAATTTAAATGTGAAACACTTGGTGATTTTATCACTATTTAACATGTGATGTACTTCTTACAGCAGATGTTTTCGAAAATTTTCGTAAAACTTGTATTAATGCATATGAAATTAATCCCGTAAATTGTTATACTAGCCCCGGTTTGGCATGGCAGGCTATGTTGTATAAAACAAGAATTGAACTTGCATTATTTTTTGATGTTAATATGTATTTGTTTATAGAAAAATCTATACATGGAGGAATTACACAATCTGTATTGAGATATGTTGAAGCTAATAATCCATTTTTAAAAGATTTCGATCCTAAAAAGGAAAAACCTTGGGTTGTCAATTTATGAACTTTTGCCACAAGGAGATTTTTGTTGGGAAACAAATATTACCAAATGGAATAAAGATAATATTTTAAATTGACCAGTAGATAATGAGTTTGGAATTTTTGCTGAAGTAGATTTAATATATCCACAGGAATTGAATGATGAACATAAAGATTTCCCATTTGCACCTATTAATGAGTTACCACCAAATGGAAAAAATGAAGATTATTACTAACATTGAAACCAAAAAATAAATATCTTGTACACTATAGAATGTTACAATTTTATCTAAAGCATAATTTGGTCTTAAAGAAAGTACATAAAATGTTATGGTTTCGACAATCTAAATGTCTTTCCCCTTACATAAATTTTAATACTGATTGTCGTATAAATTTGAGCAACAGTAGAATTTGAAAAAAAAATGCCATAAAATATTAAATAATAATGTATACGGTAAAACAATGAAGAATGTTAGAAAACGTATTTATGCTAAGCTTATAGATAATAAATGTAAAAAATCTATAACTTTAGATAAACCAATTTATGTTGGGGCAAAAGTGCTCGAGCTTTCGAAGCTCGCAATGTATGAATTCCATTATAATTTAATGAAGAAACGTTATTATTGCCTATAAAGACACGGATGCCTGTATTTATTATATTAAAACTGAAAATGTTTATGAGGACATGAAGCAAATGATTGAATATTTTGATACTTCAGGATATCCTGAAAATAATGAATATTCCCTGAAAATTAAAAATGTTTTAGGTAAAATGAAAGATGAATTGAAAGGTGTGCTAATTAGAGAATCTGTTGGTGTGCGAGCAAAAAATTATGCAAAAAACCAAAGATAATAAAGAAAAGATAAAAAGTAAAGGTATAAAGAAAAAATGTTGTGGAAAAAGAAATTACTTTTGAAGACTATAAAGATTGTTTATTTAATAGTAAAATTATTGCAAAATCACAAAATGAAATATGTTCAAAAAATCATAATTTAACCACCAACCAAGTAACTAAAGTTGTCTAAAATCCACATGATGATAAAAGGAAAATTTTAAATTGTAATATACACACTGTTCCTTGGGGGTATAAAAATAACGATGAAATAATATGTGAAATATGTGTTAACACAAAGTAATATAATAAAAAATTAAAATGTGGATTAGACCTACTGGTCACGTTAAAAAACGCACCGCTTTATTTTCCTCATAGGTGGTGTGGAAACGAATAGAATATAATAACTAATTTTTGAAATATAAAACCATAAATATTTTTTAGTTGTTATATAATAACCATATTAAATATGCCAAATAGAAATAATAATCAACTTATAATTCTTGATAATAGAATTAGAAAACTTACAAATGAAATTAATGCTATTCGAAACTCTTTATCTCCAGATATAGAAAATGAAATTTTTACTGCATAAAACACACTTCTTGAGTTGTTACAGACTTGATAAGGAGTTAAAATCTGTAATATCAATGTATACAAATCTTGTTACTCAAAATGATTTAACAGGTTCATAACATAATTACTAACATTCAAAATGAATTAATAAAATTAAAAGAACAATCACTGATGTGCAAAAATTACTGGATGGTTTAAGAGGAAAACTAACAGTTACAAAATACATTTAATAATTTTCAAACAGCAGAAACAACACTGGAAAATAAAGTACAAAATAATCCATTACAACAGGATTAAATAGATATTAAAAATGTAATACCTAAATTGCAATGTTAGTTTGATTTATTTTGAAATGAAACCAATAAATTACGCGATTAAATTACTAATTTACCTGTGTATACAGATGAATCAGAAATTAATAGAAAGTTAGAGGAATTTGATACATTATTAAGTTCAGTATTTGAGGTAACAAATATACAATTTGAGTTAAATAAACTTCAAAATATTGTTAATACATTGCCATCTGAATTGAGTAGTTTACAAGAAGCTCTTGCTAAACTGAATAAGAAATTCGAGAGTTTTGCTCTTCCTACCGATTTAATTACCCTTCGACATGTAATACAAACTATTCAAACTGATTTAGCAGAAATTCAAGAGTGTACACCAAAAGAATCTGATGTTACGAATATTCGTGAATCTTTAGCACGTCTCACTGAAAAAACATATAGTGATATAAGTGGAATTCAAACAAATTTAACATTTCTCCAAGAAACTATTAATTCATTACCCACCTCACAAGAGGCTGAAAATGTTAAAAAGGTTATTTCTAACATTCAAATAACATTAGAAACAAGTGAAAATATACCTGATATTATTGATAATATTAAACAACTACAAGATCTTCAGGATAGTATAACTTTATTACCAACCTTGGAAGATATCTCTGGTATTCGAGATATATTAACAAATGTTGAAGAACAATTAAAACAAGCGATTAAGGAACATACAAAATTTATTTCTGTTCATGGAGTTAATGAAAGAAATTATAGGTGGTTTAAAAGATGCATTGAAAAAGTTAGAGGAAAGTACAACCAGTTATGAATCTACAATTGTAGAAATTTAGAAAAAGTTAGCTGATATTCAAACAAACTATACAAAAATATCTAATACATTCTCCACTTTACCAACAAAATATGCAATGAATGAGTTTAGAACAGTAGAAACCATCATTAGTTTAATGCCTACCAATACATAATTATGGAATATACGAGTAAGTAAGAAATTTGAGTTCGAACTATGTAAATGTAACTGATTATAATAATCGTAATGTTGATTTAAATCATCAATTTATAAATTTAGATTCGAAGCTGCATGAATATATAAATAAACTAACAAGTGTTCAAATTATGAAAGTGTATTCTTCTCCACATAAAGAACGTGAATTTCGAGGTGTAAAAACATGTGTTTGATGGTAACCAAAATTATTTTGATTTTTATCTTGGTGGTAAAATGGTTATTACTAGTGATATGTTTTTGCGAAAAAAGCATAAAGATTTTCCAATTATGGATATTTATTCAAAAGAACGTGAGAAATATAGAAATACACAACTAGGGCGACATATGGGGTGTAGAGTTCCAGGCCTTATTGAACAACCTGAAATAGATGAACAAGAATTTGATATTGAGCAAGGGGATAGAATAGTTATTAGTTATCCTGCACCTGCAGAGCATCCAATTGTCATTAGCCTACTCTTCATTACACATTTATAATAAGAATAAATATAGAATACAAAAATGTAAATAAAAACAAACTATATAAAATAGAAAAATAAATTTTAATTCATAAGCTCAAAATTAATTCGTGAAAAAATAGTTGGTAAGTTACATCAACCAGCAAGACGACACTACCCTCGAATACCAGTTGTAACTAAAGAAATACATCCATCTGCTTTGGCAAGCAGACCTTGTAGAAACAGTGGAAATTTGAAAGGCTTATCAAAAATTAATCGAGGTTATAAGTATTTATTAACTGTAATTGATACATTTTCAAAATTTGTTTGGGCTATTCTTGTAAAGAATAAAAGTGGAAAGAAATTACACAAGCATTTTCCTCTGTTCTCAAAGTAAACAGAGTTCCAAATTTTTTTACAAACTGATAAGAGGTCGTGAAATTTATAATTCAGAGTTTGATAAATTAATGAAACGAAATAATATTAAACATTATTCCACCTACAGTGATGTTAAGGCAAGTATCGTTGAAACATTTAATAAAACATTGCGTAATTTAATGTGGTAACAATTTACACTACAGGGAAATTATAAATGGGTTAGTATTTTGCCTGAACTAGTGGACAATTATAATAATAAAAAACATTGTACCATAAAAATGAAACCAATTGACGTTATTAAGAAAGAAAATGAACAAGATTTAATATCAAGCATTTGCTACAGAAAAATTTGTCTAAAAGAAAAAATAAATTTAAAGTGGATGATTATGTGAGAATTAGTAAAGTTGGCTTTGACAGAGGTTTTACACGTAAATGGAGTACATAAATTTTCAAATTGCAGAAGTTTTCCATAGTAACCCTCCAACATATCACCTTACAGATTCAAGAAATGAAGTAATTGAAGGGCGAGTCTACGAACATGAATTAAAGATAACAAAATTTAATTGAGAAAGTATTGCGAAAGAAAAATAATAATGCCTTTGTCAAATGGTTGGGTTTACCATCAAGCACTAATTGTTGGGTTGACATATCTTCAATAATATAATAAACAAAATAAAAAATGTGCAATATAACATAACGTTTAACATGTCCACAGAGTAATACATTTACAAAATATAACGGTGAATTCTTACCAAATAATATTCGATGTTTGATTACAGTTAGTTCAGGATCTGGTAAAACAACACTTTTAATTGATAATTTTATTTTAAATCCTGGGTGGCTTGATTGGAAGGATCGTCACTTGCATATATTTTCAAAAAGTTTAGAACAACCAAATTGTCAACAACTTCAAGAAATATATAATAAAGCAGAAAAATTATTAACCTCAAAACAAAAACTTGCAACATTTTCTTCATCAGTAATTCTATTGAAAAAATGTTTATAGGGTCCGTTGTTATTTTTGATGATTATATATTAGAAAATCAAAATGAAGTAAGAAACTATTTCACACAAGGTCGACATAAAATGTTTGATTGCTTTTATTTAGAGCAAATATTCACTAAAGTACCAAAACAATGAATTAGAGACAACACAAATTTATTATGTTTATTCTGACAGGATAATATAAATTTAAAGAATGTATACGATGAATATACAATGGGAGATATGTCATTTTCAAGATTTAGAGATCTTTGTTCAAGATGTTGGTCAGACTCTTATGTTTTTTAACTGATATGACTCCAAAATTAACGAAGGAAAATATCTAAATAAAATTAATCGATTTTTATTATTTCATAAACGTAACGTTATGTTAAATCAATATTACAATATAAATACCATGATGAAAACATGTCCAAACGTTCTGTTGATGAATCAAATGCAAATATTATATTAGAAGATTATATTGCAAAAAGATTTAAAGGTTGGAAAGAGGGTCATCGTAGTTATTTTGATAGACAAAAGAAGACTGATAAATCAATAATAGATGCTATTACTAATTTAGGCCAAAAATTAAAAGTGTAACTGAAGATAATCGTAATTTAATCACTGAACTTATTCCTGTTGCAACTCAAAATATTTTAAATTATCCCCAAACACCAAGTGAAACTTCATTTGAAAAAGAACTTTTCTCCACATCAAACCTCAACAAATAGAGCAAAAACTTCCTGAAGAGGTACTAAGGACCATTAGCCACTCGATACTTAAGCACAAATAAAGCTTAAAAAGATGAAGTTCTTGGATTGTATTCAGACAATATTAAAGGTAAAATTAGTTGGAAAATTGGTAGCCTTAATTAGCCTTCATTTTGTTCAAGATGATGATATATGATGAAACTAAAATAGGGCAAACTGGAGTATATGAAATTTTTAAAGGAACAGAAGGCTTATGGGAATTATTAACTCGAAAACAACCTGTAATATATTCTACTGATGATTATAAAACATATGCAATAATACTAAAAATAAGTAATGCCTTATATCAAAATAATGATCCAACACAAAATATAGTAAAGTATAAAAATTTAATTAAACCTATTTGGATTGAATTAAAATCTTCAACTGGTGATCAACCTATTAAAGTGGGTTTAGGTATAAAAAGATACACAAATTTACCTGTTGAATTTATATGGATGAATGATGTTCGAAAATTGGTGGATAAATTACTTGTTATTGTGAGGAAAATGCAGGGAATAAAAAATTTCATAATAAGAAGGTTTGAATAATGCATATGATATGTTCACAATTAACAATTTTTATTGTTTCTAATCCTAAGGGAATAGGTTATCTAATTAAAATTATACATATACTTCCACCAAAGTTTTGGGAACCTTACGGAGGTAAAGGTTTAGTTAATGATATTATTAATAATTTACCCTTTGAGTTACATTTGCCTGGTTATAGCTTTTGTGGTTCAGGTACACGATTAGCAAGAGGTGAATGTGGTATTAATAGATTGGACCAAGCATATCGTGAACATGATATTGCCAATAAAAATTTTAAAGACATTGATTCAAGGCACACGACCGATAAAGATTTAGAAATAAAAGGCTTTGATCGAGTTGTTAACAAAGATGCGGATTTAGGGGGGAAATGGCTGCTGTTGGTGTTTCATTAGCAATAAATACAAAAACAAAATTGGGTTGGGAGGGTTTATGAATATAAATTATTACAAATATATAAAAAATATAACATGTAAAAAAAATGAAAACAAAAGGAGTTTCATTTCAAATTCCATTCAATGATCTTAAAGATCTTTTAGAAGTTGATGATATATTAACAAAAGATCAACGTGTAAAGAAAGAAAAATGTAAAAAAAATGGTCATGTCACTAACATTAAGTATTTCACAAATGAAAAAGTTAAAAAATCGTAAAATTGATGGGTTTATATTCACTATACCAGCAATTTTGGCTGCTTTAGTGGCAGTTGGGAGTTTGGCATGTGGAAGTGCTACTATCGCAAAAGCTGTTATTGATGCAAAAAAAATAAAGAGGAACTTGAAGAACAAAAATGACATAATAAAATCATTGAATCTTCAATTTTAACACAGAAAAGTGGAAAAGGATTAAAACCTAGAAGTAAAATTATTTTAAAAAAAACTTTGCACAAGGAGGGTCTTTGAGCACACTCAAAGCGCTTAGCAATTATGACATCGAACGTTTAGCTAAAACGTTAAATATTAAATATTTTCGTGGTGTTTTTATGTCCGATAATTTATCACACTTAAAGTATCCATGAAAAATGAATGTGACATTGTTAACTTAGATAAATCTAGTAATACTGGAACACATTGGATTTGTTACTGGAAAAGTGGTAATGAAGGTTTATATTTGATTCATTCGGTGGAATTCCATCAAAATCATTAATTGACTATCTTAATTTAAGTTTCGAACAACCATTAATTATTGAGTGTAATAGTGATAGAATTCAATAATTTGATGATGTGACTTGTGGACATTTGTGTATAAAGTTATTAAAATTTTTGTCAGATTACTCTGAGGAAAGACCTGTAAAAGCGATTTCATTTTTAAAATATAAAAATAAAATATAACAGAATGACAGATTTTCACACTTTACCCATTGTTTTACATTTATCGGGAACCTCTATTTTACGTTTAAGATTACATAATGAAATTATTAACCATTATTATAATATGAAAATTGCTTTGATTGGGTTTTATAGCATGTATTTGTTTCCAAATGTAACACCAAACAATAATTCCTTCACTTATGGTGAAAGAAGATTTATAGTACCACCTGGATAATATAATGCGAGTACAGTAGAAACAAAATTTCTAACTGATGTCCTCTTGCGTGAAAATCATATTACACATCGAATGGAAGCTACACCATTAAATTTGGGAACAATTGGAAATTTACTTGGTTTTAAAAATGAAACAATACTTGAACCAGAAATGAAACATGTTGAATATTTTCTAACAAAATTTTTATCTATTGAAACTTTTGACATTCATTGCAATCTAGCTCGTGGTATGATTGTGGCTAAAAATGATTATTCACATAAAGAAACTTATATTATTGCTACATTTAAACCATTAACTGAGTTACTTGAACCAATTGTTTATGAACTACAATATCCATTGTTTTTTCCAGTACAATCAAGTCATATTTATTGCACTGAAATTAAAGTTAAAAACGAAAATCATGAACTAATTAGTTTTGGTAGTGCTGTTACAAGTGTTATTTTACAATTAAAAGAATAATAAAACATTATATAAAAAAACATGGATTTTATTGAAAGTTATGAACTTCAGTCATTTCCCCCTAATGGGAAGACTACTACTAATTTAAATGAATCCAACAAGTATTTAGAGTTTGACATAGACGTTGGTGATGGATTTATTCATCCATACTATGCCGATATATATATATATTAAATTTGAAGTTATTGGTCGTGAGGCAAGTGGAAGAGTTACTGCAGGATCAAATATTAAACTCATCGACAACTTTGCACCATATTTATTTTCCCAAGCAGAAGTTAGAAAACATGGCACAATTATTGATAGAATTGACTATCCAGGAATTATGTCAAAAGCAATTGCTACACTAAAAATATCAAAACCTGAATTAGAATATTTTAAAGTTCGTGGACTTGAAACAAATGCAAAATTGCCACGAAAGGAAAATACAGTTTTATTTCCATTGTGTTTGCTATTTGGATTTTTCAGTGATTATAAAGAAATTATGTGGAAAGGTTGTCTTAGAATAACATTTAAAAGGAACTCTAACCACAATATAGTATTTTATCGATGGAAAACAAAGAAAGCCGATGGAACACTTGATGATGCTACATTACCATATCCAGCAAAATTGAATATTAAGTCAATGGAGCTTCGAATTCCTATTTTAGAATATGAGAAAAATCATGCCATTAAAATTAAATCTGATATATTAAAAAATCCTCAAATACCAATACAGTTCCATATATATCAATGTATTCAGACGTGTAACAGGTGCATATTTTGAATCTGATGTTACTACACCATTTAATTCATTACAATTTTACATGCCTGATTTTGTAATTGTTTTATTCCAAACTGACCGTGATGGTGTTAACCAGCAGAAGGATTCTATCAAATTTGATTACTGTAACGTAAAGAATATTTATTTGAAAAATAGTAGAAATGAAATTTTTTCTACAGAAAATTTGAATCTTGATAGTGTGAATAACGATTATTTTAAACTATATGAAAGTTATACTTCCTTTAAGCGAGTAACACAAGGTAATACAAATATGTTTTAATCTCCTGAAGAATTTATTAAAAATCGACCAATGTATGCATTGGATACTAGCAAACGCAAACATGTAACAATTAATGAAAGAACAAATATTAAAATAGTAGTTGATTTTACTGAGGCAGTTCCTGCAAACACAATTTATGTGATTTTGGTTGCAAAGACATCATTTATACATGATGTTAAAAATGAACGTTTAACAGAACTATTTTAAATAATACCTCACAAAATTATTTTTCATATTCAAAACTATATATATCACTAAAATTATTGTGAATAATTAATAATAATGGCATGTAAACAAGATATATATATAAGGAAGAAATTGAAAATATATTACATAAATTGAATAACAATGTATTTAATGAGTTCAAGAAATTATCTGAATTAGAAATTAACGAACCATATAAAGTATTAAAGTTTGATTTTATTCAAAGAAAATATGGAAATAAAGTTTATATTGTTATTAATGATAATAAACAAGTTTAAAATTGACAATCATGGTAAACACTTAAATTCAGGGGATATAACCATGTATCATGAACGCCTTATAAATTTATTAAATAAATCAGTGCACATAATTAAGTTTGCTTATAGTCAATATTCGCTAAATATTTGAATAAAATAAAACTTATAGTTACATTTGTAAAAGATCTTTTTTTAAATATTAAATACTTTTTGAGAAACCGTGTACCAAATTTTAGCCTCCTAGAACAACTTTCATTTTTGTCAAATTCTAGGATTTTGACCCTTCATATCTCAAAAATCGTTCCAGTTAAAAATAACATTTTCGTTCTTAGAATCATTGAAAACATGTAATTTTAAAATTTCAAAAATATTGATTTTTTACCAAAATCTGGAACTTTGGACCATTATATCTCGAAAATATCGATTTTTACCAACTTTGGGCCCTCATATCTCCAAAACGGTTAGAGATAGATAAAAAATAACACCATTTTTGATACCCTTTACAAAAACTCCTGTGTTATTATATATACCAAGTTTCATCCTCCGAGGACAATATTAATTTTTTGTTAAAAATACCAAATTTAAAACTTTGAACCATCATATCTCCAAAACGGTTCGAGATAGAGCAAAAATAACACCATTTCTGATACCCTTTATAAAGCTCTTTAAGTGAGCCTATATATCAAGTTTCAGCCTCCTAGGACAATATTAATTTTTTGTTAAAAAAAAACTGATTTTTACCAACAAGACCTCCAACACCATTTTCACTCTTAGAATCATCGGTAAAATTTCAAGCATATTAAACTTCATAAAATCACACAGTGGTAGTGTGTTTTGTAACACTCGGATCATTCCTTTTCACAGTGCCCACAGGTTCAACATAGGCATACCTTCTTACAGACAAAAAATCGTTTGTAAGTTGAAATTATAGTAAAAACACTTCATTTCCATCCATTTTAGAGGAAAAGTAAAAGTATTTCGTTAATTTTTCATAGAGGGATTAAGAGTAAAAAGTGGCAGTTATAAGGGGGAATATCCCATTTTGTAAGGGGAACACAAGTTATGATTTCGTGAAAAACATAACATCATGAACATTTTATACAGAAACTAAGAGTAAAAAGTGGAAATTATAAGGGAAAAAATTCCATTTTATAGGGAAAATAAAGTATGCTGGCCCAGAACATACACTTCTATACTACTTATATAGCAAATACGGAACTACAAAAGCTAATAATGCCACATATTTTCTTAGTACTATAAATCAGTCTTTTAGAGTGGAAATTCGAAAGCACTCACTCCACCTGTTTTAGGCACGTCTTATTACATGATACATGCCTGCCTTAATTACATGAAAGGTTAAGAAAAAGTTCAGAAACGCACAAAATGCAAATTAATATTCCCTCCTTTTAATTTGTAAGCTGATTTCCCCGACTGTTCCAGGTCAATAGGAACCCTGTATTATTATTAATATTAGGACTTCTCTTACTATTAGGACTTAAAGTTTCTACTTTTCAAGATTTTAACTAACAGTTGTATGCTCTGAAGCTTCTATATCTTTCTCCTACTACTACTACTAATAATAGTAATGGAAACAATCTTTTATTTTTATTCGAAATTTTAAAAAGATTAAAAATAAAAATGTTCTTTCTTTATTAGTAAATTTGTTCTTCCGTTTTAATTGTTTTTCTTCAAATAGGACAGATTCTTCCCTTCTCTTTGATTTGTTCTTTCCTTTAATTAAAAAATTAGAGTTTTTTAAGTAACCAATGTTCAATGAGTTCCTCTAATCGTCACCAGGAAGCAGCGTGTTAGAAAACCGCAAAGTCACCTACCGTTAGTTTTGAGAATTCGACAAACAACAATGGGAAAATTAGAGATGCAAACAGAGAAATCTATTCTATTTATATTAATATTTATTGTATTATATTATTATTTATATTAATATACTCTCTGCACCTACAGAGACTTGGTGTATAAAAAATCGGAACTTGTCTCCATTTCAACTTTGAAACTATTTTATCTAGTTGTATTATTATTATTATTATTGCATGTGGTAATGTCACGGAAGTTTTAACAATGGAATATGCGAATTGTAATAGAGTTAACTTACCTCAGAGGAATGATCATCATAAGTACCGCTTTCTCGTGAACATGCCATCCAAACATGAATGCACCAAAGGCACACAACACGAGGCACCGTACGAAGTGTAATGGGTTAGCTGGGCTTAACCACAGCTTCACCAACGCAGGCTGAAACAAAAATAAAAGCGACAAGATAATACAGTGGTACTTACTTTCTAGTGACACAAAACATTAAAATTTATAAAATGCATTAACAAAGTCAAATCTGGAGTATTAACGTGAACTATGAAAACGCGGTTGTAGTTTCATTGAGTTCCTTCGTACATATAAAGTTTTTTGTCAGTTGTCCTTTGTATAACTATCTGTATGGCTAAATAAATACTGTATAATGTGAATTATAGTAGAAATATTAAGAAGAGTGATGGTTACTCCTTTTCCGTCATACGTAAGTATATACATATAATCCTACGCAGATTCGAAACACAGACAACTGGAGCGCCGCATCTAACTTCAAAGTTTTCTGCGGATAGGTGCAGATATATGGAAGCAATCTGATTATGGTTTTTAAAATACGTTGGCAACACTGACAACTGGGGCACCCGTAGCGTCCAGAGCAACTCTATGACCTGTCCAGTATTTAATGCAAATGCATGCAAAATTTGGTCTAAATCAATGCAAGCACGTAGATTTGTACAAATAAAAACATTTGATAAGCAAAATGCTAAAAATCTTGGTAACACTGACAACAGCGGTGCTTGGGTTCGTGGACACACACAGTTTTCTCTGCTGTGTTGAATAATGTTTATGCTAAATTTGGTGCAGATATGTCACACGATATGGAAGCATTTTAAAAAATGGGTTTTTAACTGGGAATACTGAGAATTGGATGACCCGTAGTGCCTCTATGACCTTCCCAAGTACCTATTACACACGTATGAAAAAATTTGTACAAATCAATGCACGCGTGTAACTTTGTATAAGTAACATTCACATAGGCACACTTACAAACTTTTTATTTTATATATAAGAGATATATTTAGACGAAGTTATAAAGATATTCTTCGAAACCGGAGGAGGAATTACTGTTGGGGGAAGAAAAATAAAATACATTAGATCTGCAGATGATATTGATCTTCTTGCAGAGAATGAGACCTCACTTAACAAGATGCAAGATGTTAAAACAGCTGCAGATAAGCTTTGTGGAATGTGGAATGAAAATAAACTTAAAGGAACCGAAAGTAATGGTAATTCAAACAAATGGATTTTCAGCAATCATCAACACTGGAAGAGAAAAAGTATCCAGCATCAAGTATTTGGCAAGTATTATAAATGAGGATATGCAATGTGAAAAAGAGATAAAGGACAGATGAAGACTAGGGAAGAAAAAAATTCCCTAAGAACAACAACCACTTCTGTGGATCGATGTACAAAGAGGTAAGGAAGAAACTGATTAAATGTTTCGAATGGAAAGGTTTATAGAGAGGAAAAATTAAATGAGAGCAATGTCCAAAGGTGGATAAACAGGAGGCAGGAAAGACCTGCATAGAGAACAAACCAGCTAATGGAAGGCCAGTGAGTGTAGTGGCTGATGATAACCGGCAGCAAGCTGATGACATGATTTGTCCAGATATACGAATCATAGTCCGCAAAATAGCTTGATCTTGAATTTTGGACATGACACGAGTTCAGAAGGGCTGTCCATGTTTGAGTGCCGACACAGCAGCTCACCTAGGCCAAGAAATTCATAATTTAGCAGTACTCAGCCAAGGTGATGTTTATTGTTTTCTGGGATGACAGGGAGCCCTTTTGCTGGATATTTTTTGAGAAGGTTCCACAGTCCTTGAAAAAATTCTAACAATAAGATCTGAGAAACATCTTCATGGTATAAAACTGCATAATAATGCACGGCCTGACACATCTCTAGCCACCATACCAATGTCTTGCACAAATAGGGTGCTCAGTGATGTCCCCTCCCTATAGTCCTGATCTAGCACCATCAGTCTATATCAGGCCTTCGGAGACCAGATTCAATAATACTGACGATGTGAAAGATACCATTATGACTTGGTACAGACAGTGTTCCACAGAGTTTCTCCAAAATGCATTCCAGAAGTGGGTTCAAAGGTGGAACAAATGTGTTAAGTACAAGGGAGATTATTTTGAATAGTGTCATTCTCTGTGGAAAGGATCAGTGTACATATGTAAGTAGTTGCATCTTGGAACTTCTATTCATTAGAAAATTACTAGTCAACAAACATTATATTCAGTATACTCTCGCATATCGCATTTTTAATTACTGCCCGACCAGAATACGAGTTGACGTGGCAAGGTTTGAAACTACCTATGAGCTGTACCGAAACCGTAAACAGGTACAGATGTTTTGCTGCCCTTCTGCTTCTCGCCTGAAGTGTTGCCACTCAAGAAATGTTGTTGCTGGTTGTTTTGGCATTTATTTTACCAGTAAAATATTAAAAATTAATATTGCAATTGCAGTATATTGATTATTAAGAAGTTATAGTTATTGTCTTTGTAAACCACATATAGGAGGGAAGGTGACTGGATCAAGAAGTAAAAAAAATGTGTTAATAAAAAATTCTTATATGGTTGCCATTCCTCTTCCCACCTCTTACATCTCTAGAGAGTTTTCTAGTTTCTTTCTTGGCCTACGCTAACAGAATATTTTACCTAACCCTCATGGTCCGGGCGATAGCGTCGTGGAATTCGGAACGGCAATGGAGAGGTTAGACTCCTGCGGCCGGCCATCCTGACAGGTTTTTCTACGGTTTGTCCTCAGTCACACCAGGCTAATGGTATCTCCGTAAGAGGCCCTGGCCGACTAGCTTCCCTCATCCTCTCCCCTCCCCTTTCCCGACCAGTACCATTGATGCTTAAAGGCCATAAATAAAGTCAACAGAGAGAATTTTTAGTATTATTTTTGGAAGGGGGTTCTTCCGTTTCCTCCCACTTTCTTCATTCCACAAATCCTCCCTTCATTATCTATTCGGCCGGAGCCAAAAGTTGCCTAAAGGACTTAAATAAAATTCAAATATATATACCAGAACGAACACTACGGATAACAGCACTCACGAGAGAGTAATTTTCTTCCACACTATTATTCTCCAACGACCTTGAACAAGTACCTTTGCTTTCCGTCCCAGTGATTCGCTGTCGCTGCCAAATGCTGTGAAACTTCTTAATGATATTTCGGCCCCTCCCACAATTACTACCAGGAAGAAGCCGACTTCAGGAATGAGACCAGTTACCCACAAATGCAAGTTAATTTTCTTTAAAAGAGTATAATTTCCCGACTACACTTTTGGTAACACTGTGTATGTCTTTGACAAGACGTCTGCCGCAGCATGTAAACAACCACTAGCGACTTCACCCTCGCATCTATTCCTAGTCTGGTCGTGGTTATACGAATCTAAACTTACCAAAATGGAGACTAGAGTACAAATAAATGTTGTCTTTGGTTGTATTGAAGGTAATAGCACATGATCAAACTCCTGCACGAGTCCACCTGTCATAACAGCTGCTGGTGTTTCGATATGGAATCCCAAAATTTTGCCTGTGAATGAACACATGATTCTAATTAAAAAACATTGCAAAAGTAAAAGAAAACGGAGCAATTTATCTTGTTTTATAAAAGGACGATACACTATTCCATTCTGTCCACTGTCAAAGGTTAAATGCTAAATATTACACATTGTTAAAGTTACATCTACTAAAATTACATAAGTTCTATTTTATTAACCAATAAAATCTGTGGACCAAGTGAAATATAGCACTGACACAGAAATTTGAATTTTATTTACGGTCTTTAGGCATCTAAGGCTCAGGCCGGGATAGAAGAGAGGAAAGGATTCGGGAAGATGTCGGCCAGAGCCTATGTTGAAGGTGCCATCCTGGCATTTGCCTGGTGTGACCGAGAAAAAAATCTGGAAAAACCTCAGTGAGGATGGGTGGCCGCTGGGATTGAACTCACGTCTTCCCGAGTTCAATCCCAGCCTATGTTCTACCACTGAGCTACATGGCTCGGGCACTGACACGGGACTCTACATGATTCACCTGTTGTTAGAAACAGCCATTTAAGTAACAATAAACAATACAGCGGCATTATAAAACAAACGCCGGTATTATAAAATGCATTACTTATAAACGGTTAAATATATCGAACTGATTCCAGGGTTAAACCGTGGAGAAAGGATGAAAGCTCTACAATCAGTTGTGGTGTGGTGTAGCAAACGAACTTGAGATACGTCTTCTACATGTTAATATCGGCCAGCGGCCTCCCAGTCATTGCGAATCACGATGATGATCATGCAACAGAAAATTCTGTTTGTTACGCATACGGAAATCAAACTGGTTTGCTTAATGTTCTTGATGTATTATCGCAAAACACAAGTCTAGATTTGGACATTTGGGAGCTTAGGAGATTGGTTGGTCTGGAGATGTGTTTCGCGGCACTAACTGTAACGATTCAGAGTTTTATCAATTAATACTTTTCTTCACAATGAAACATTCGCCACTTACGTTGAACTGCTGCAACATATTTCAATTCCACACCAACCGTGCAATACATTAAGTTTTCTGTTGCACGGTTCACATCGTGACTCATAATTAGTGGGAAGCCGCTGACCGATATCTTATATGAAACTTGAGTATCTTAAAGTCACTCGCTACACCATACCACAAATGAGTAATTTCCGAAATTTACATAGTTTTTAACACCATAATCAGTTCATCCTTTCCCCTCCCCTATCCCACCTGAGATTTAATGCCATAAGGCTATAAATAATTTCAATTTCAAGCAGAATCAGTTTGTCATCTTTAATATTTTTTAGTAATAAGCTTTTGTAATCCCGGCATTCTTCTTCCATGACCCTCTATTTCAACTGATTTTGTAAGCATCGTCAGAAGTGAAACGTAAAAGAAAATGGTTAATACAGCACAAGAACTAACTGTCTACTTTTAACATAAACCTATTTACTACACTATTTTCGTATGCCCAGCATAAATATGGATGTGACCTTACGAGACAAACTGAAAGCAATGTGACCAGATATAAACGAGGGCATCCCGAAAAAGTCTAAGCATAATTACGAAATATGTGTGCAATGTTCATTAAGCCTTGTGACCCTGTGTGTGTGGACAAATAACAAATGGAAGGACAAATTGAAGACAAGAGCAATCACCGAATACAAGAAGTATTTAACCTTAAAGGACACCATGCTGACATGATTAGTACACTTAAAAAAAAAATCATCTTAAACCACTGTGGAAAGAATGACTGAAGATAACCTACGACCCGGTTGAACTTTGAACCAATTATCCAACGTTAAAACGTTGAAAAAAATCCACGAACGTGATATGACTGACTGTTGATTCTCCATCAGGCATAGGGTTGGAAAAAATCACGCCTTGGCCAAAAATATAATATTTGTTAATATTTTTTATTTAATTAAATGGATATTTTTATTTAAATCATTCATGACACTGAAACAGTGTCTAAGTTAATTTTCCTCTTCAAATACCTTAATCAGTAAAAACTACAGTAAAACTCACAAATATGTGGTGTATCTTATGCTTCACTAGGGAAGATACAAATGGAAAATAAGTAATTACAACAACTTCTAATAATTTTGAAAAGAAAGGTAGATATGGCGTTACTTACTGATCACACAAAGAAAAGTTAACTTGTAGGGAATTTCTAAGTTACTTTCGTCGATGAAAGAAGTGGTTTGCGGGGAGTATACATTCTAATTATGTTCGAAAAAGGAATATATAATGTTTCTTTGTATCAGCTTTCCTTCTAAAATGTCGTCTTTATCTTCCTTCCTTCTTCAGTAGCCGGCCTGGTAGCTGTGCGGTCTACGGCGGTAGGCCAACGATTCGAGCGTCCCGGCAGGGGCATGGGTGTGGATTTTAATGGCTAAAGGGCGAATCGTGACCGGCCTAAATCCAAAGTTACTAGACTGGCCCATATAGAAATAAAGTTTACCGAAGTTTTCTTTCTTAAGTAATTGCAAAGTTTATAATTGCAGTTGCTTCTCCACGCTACATCTTCCAAACGAAATATTCTACGGTTTAAGTTTACTGAGATACTTTAATTAATTTCGGTTAAGAGTTTTCAGCACTCAAAATTTTACTGTCAATTTCGGAACACCCTATGACATTCCATAAAATTTGAGAGCTAATTTGAGCCGCGGTGGCTCGGTGGTGGAGCGCTCAACTCTGGTGCATGGGGTTCTCGTTTCGATCCCGCCTCGTGCCATGTGGGCTATGTGGTGGACACACACCGTGTGTATGGGTTTCCTCGGGGTTCTCCCGTTTTCTCTCACTTTCTTCATTCCACCTATTCTCCAATCAATCATCCATTCCGTCTAAGCCAAAGTTGCCTAAAGGTCTTAGACAAAATTCAATTCAATGAGAGCTATTTAATACAGTCAAATCAATAGTGGAATCGCAACTTTGCATTTTCATCCTTCAGCATAAACATAGCTATACTTTACATTTCCACTACACACGGGAAATTGTTTTTGAACAATTTATGAATAAATTAGTTCGAAACAAATACATTTTCGTAATAAGTACTGGTAGGTAATGTTACGAAACAACGATTTTATATATATATATATATATATATATATATATATTTTACCAAGTGAACTTATGTGAATTGGGTTCCTACGTTCTCTGCTAAGATTTCGCGTGTATTATGAAATGAACCAATCAAATAGTTTGTTAAAATTCTTGGCCCATCAGTTTGCTTTAGGTTTACATCACTAATAGCCTATCATCACATAATGACTACGAGGTGAATTTCAAAGCTTGCATACGATTCGAACCACAGAATGATTAAAAATACTGTACTTTTTTAAACTATTTTGATTTAAATCAATCAATCTTGAGATTCACGCAGACTGCTGAAAATGTGCTTTGTCAGAAATAACGGTTGATGGAATGATTACCAAAATTTGTCCCACCAGCAAAAAAGATAATGGCCTCTTTTGAATTAAGAGAGCAATCAATACCAGTTCACAAGAATTAATAAACACGGTACAAAAAAAAAAA
>JAGDQP010020663.1:5678-28341 GCA_022664845.1 Lepisma saccharinum | reverse complement strand
TGGGGCTCTGAGCTAAATTCAATCTCCTATCAAACTGAGTACCAGAGTATCCTCGTATTTCTGGGCACCTTGGGATGTAAAGGCGGTCGAACGTGGGACTCCTTTTGTGCGGTTGGTCGAGAATATGTGGAGCGTTACCTCCACACGCCCCTGTACCATTCACGGCGCGTCCGCATTGCACAGGGGACCTTTTCTTACTCACAAATAAACGTACTGATGAGGCAGAATAGTATTATTTTCTTTCTTCCGTCATGATTATAATGTCAAAGTATGTGACCATGCAAATTTTGACCATTCGAGCGCAATTTCTTTGGGAGATATAATGATATAAAAGTCAGATTCTTGTATGTGAAGAGTGGTATAAAATTGTGGAAATCCCTTATGCTTTTACATTACTGAAAGAAATGGAAGCAAATCCATAGTAATGGGTACTGAATGAAAGGCGTTACCTGCTGAACGCTATGTTCCTCATTGCCGCCATCTTGAAGTCCGCATATTGAATCTAGATTGATTTTCTTAAATGGAAGGGGGTCGTATGTCATTCTGGGCTAGAATTTTACGGGAAATACGTCTCTGAAGTCAGTTTTACCGTAAATGTATTATTATGGAAGACAAGGGTGTATGACACTAATATAAGGTAATAATGCAAGGGTCTGAAAACCAACATTTTGTTTTGAAATAACGAAGGAAATGAAACAAATCCATAATGATATACCCAAGAACAATTTGTATACTTTTTTTTTCTTTACCCACGAACAATTTGTATGCGTATGGATTTCATTTCCTTCGTTATTTCATAAGGAAATGAGTACTTTTAGGCTATTTCACCATTACCCCATACTAGTGTCATATACCATTGTCTCTCATAGTAATATACTTACGGCAAATCACTTCAGGAACGAGTTTCTCGCAAATTTCTAGCCCAAAATGACATATTACACGACCCCCTTCCCATTTAAGAAAATCAAGCGAGATTCCAAATGGCTATCTTTCATGGGATTTTTTTTTCCATCGATATCTTTTAAAGTAATAGTGGCCAAAATTTGCATGCGCGCATACTTTGACGCTGATCATGACGGAAGGAAAAATATATATAATTATTTTCTTCTCTATCCGTAGGTTTGCATGTCAGAATACGAAATTTATACCAAACACATTGTTCCAATGCTAATTTATAGATGCTCCAATGAGGTATATCACACTAAAATGAGAGTGTTACGACATAAATTTTGTTTGTATAAAATGTTATAAATAAACGAAGAAATAAACTGTTTTGAGAAAATAAGATGAATATTATTTACAGAGTACAAAAATGATGTTGATCGTCCATGGAAAAGAAAACAATAAAGCTTTCAATGACTGCTGATCAATTGCTATAACATTTCGTCACTTAATACACGTTGTTGGGTCCTTATAACACACAATATAGGGCAGCTTTAGCTCACTAGTATAGCGTTCACCGCTGGTACGTGGGATCCCCGGTTTGATCTCGGCTGGTGTCATGTGAGCTTTTTGGTGTACAAACACCATGTGCGTGGGTTATAGACCTCACATTTTCTCCCATTCCTTCATTCCACCAATTCTCCCAAAATCCATTCAGCATGAAACAGTTCCCTAAAGGTCTTAAACTTAAACTAGAAAAAAATAGCATACAGTAGCGGACACACGATAAGAGAATGTGAAAAATAAGTTGACTTCATCTATTTCTTTCCCTCAAAGTAATGAAATATATGTTTCAGAATTTTCTCGTATTTGCATTCGTTTCGGAAATACTGTACAGAGGAAAGGGACAGATTTTATGGACACCCTGTATATAAAAGAAGCGCTCGTCTTTTAGTCTAGCAGCATTTTTCCCTGAAAGATGTCTTAAAATTTGACACCGGCTTCAAAGGGAGTATCAATACGGGACTGAAAATTAAATAAATAAAACAGGCTGTTAATGTTTTGAAGCATCTGTGATACTTAATTTCCATGCAGTGTAAACGCTTAGGAACAAACGAAAATTAACATTATATAAATGCCGTATTCCCAGGAAATAATATATGATGTTCCAATTTCTTTTGTTGACAAATGGAATTAGGAAAATCTGTACATGCATCTTAACCAAATAAGCAATTTAACAAGTATGCTCTTTGTTTTATCTAATGATGCTAAGAAGACGTACATGTAAAAAACAGATGTAGGTTGAGTTGGCCATTATTCCCACTCAGTGTTAACAGGCTAATTACAGAGAAGAATTGTTGAACGTGTGAAAATTCTGTCAACGTAATTAAGAACAAAATGCTGCCGGTAATGCGAGAAGAGCAAATGCGTCACTTGACACACAGAAATTAAAGAGACAGAAAGAGGAATGAAACATTTGAGTAGTAGTATTGTAATAGTCAAGATCAAAATACAGGTTAGTGATGAAACCGAATGATTAAGCTACGCATTATATCTGGAAAGATTTTTGTCTATCTAGTTTTCTCGCCCCATTTTAGTCGAATCTCATAAATTTAGTTTCTTTAAATTCTCCACATACTTGAAAGCTGCTAAGGCACATTATTACACGCTGTCCTGGATACAAGGAAAAGTGCATTATGAACAATAAATAAATAAAACTGCAGTTATATATGGTGCCCGAAATGGGCCAATGGACATTCAAACGTGAATGGACATGTTTCTGCACATTGGCAAAGACCTTTTTAAGGATTGTGGTGTGACTGTTTCATACTAGTCGTTTTTACAGACTGCAGATTGTGGATGTGGATTATCTATGTACAGTGAATGATTCCGCCAGCCGCCCTGAGTAGGGGTGTCACCCCCCAAATTCTCGACAACACAACCCAACTTTAAAATGTTTGCGATAAAAAAATCGATATAAACCGTGTAGAATTAAACTTTCACACTCCTAATTTTGACTTTACACCCCCTCAAACTGATAATTCTGGCTGGAACCCTGTTGATGTATACCTTTCCTTTCAGTGCTCCTCACAGGAAAAGGTCAGAGGGTGACACATCCGGTGACCGGGCAGGCCAGAGTTCCATGGAGAAGATGTAGTTTCTAAAGAAGTTATCTAGAAAGTGTATTCATGTTGCAGCGGTACGGGCAGGTGCATTGTCTTGCTGAAACGATCGTTTGAGAACGTTAAGTTCCACGAGTTCGGATACTTACAGCCAAATTCCAGTCAAATGATTACTGTATTATTACATTACTATTCAGAGCACAGTAATTTCTTGAATATCCTGTAACTCTGGTCGTCACGTCTTCGTGGGAGAAAGCAAAATAACAGCCATCAATATTTAACCGTATCATCCCACCATTCGCCTAGTGTGTGAGAAAAACGAACGAAAACCTTAATGGGAATGCCTGGTATCGATATATGAAACTAAGTTATCGCAAATTACGAGAAGAACACATGCGAGCTGAGCCACCGCGTAAGAAAGGGAGAACAATTCTTATGAACGCAATAAAAAAAAGTCAAACTACGCATTTAAGATCAAAACTGTAGTCACGAGGCGTAAATAATTTTCGGCTACTTTTAAACCATAAATTTTTAAAGTTAAATTTAGATGTGAAGGTAACAGAGCTTGTAACTCGTGTCTCTGCTAATATGATAGAATGAATGTACAACTCTCCAAAAATTGTATAAGTAGTTCAACTTTTATGTTTCTTGATTTTATACAGAATGCCCCTACTGGAAGCTGTGCCATCTTTTATGCTTGTAGGTTGATTGCTTTCGCTCATCACTTTTCTGAATGATTGAAGAAAAACTACTTTATAATCTACATAAAGCACGGTTGATTGCATTATTCTTCCATACGTAAAATCTAATCCTCATTCTGCAACAATTTGTAGATGATTGGTCTTATCAAATTATTTGAAACAACGCAAGCCATCAATGGATCAAGTGAGAATAATTAACTATTCTTGTTGTCTCGTAACTACTCTAAGGTTTCAAATTTTGTAGCATACTTCATTGTATTTTTTAGATATACAATGTGTACCTTCGTTTAGAAATTTTTTATGCTACAATTAAGACAATTGAGTAATGGATTTTCATGGTTCAGCGTACACAATAAAACTTCTGTTGTACTGCCACTCACTCACTGTCTTTACAAACACTTTCTATAGAAACTTTCACGGTCGATGTGGAGAATGAGGTATCTGTTCGCGACGGACAACGAATGAGTGGACAGTTAGAAGAGCAGAGTTCATGTTTACTAGCCAAATTTTCCATTGAACTTCCAGTACTGTTCTACACAAGCAGCGATGAATTAGTTGAATTAGTAATGTGTTGATACCTACCAGTGAGAATTAGTTCTAAACGTGGAGGACGGTTGATGCTCAATATGTTTACATCTTTAGTGATTACATAAATTAGTATGGACTTCATAAATTTAGTAAATTCTTCTATTTTAAAAAAATCAAGAGATTGTAGTGCATCTCATTTTCCTTAATTTCCACGTTCCCCTTACAGCAAGCAAAGAGTGACACGACGTCAATCCATGAAATTGAAGACAAACGTCTGAAGTTCGCTGGGTATTATTCTAATTAGATAAAGATATTTCAGATTCCGATTCACCAGAAGAGTCGCAGTTTTTCGCCCTTTATTCCGGATTCTATTCAAGGTCACTCTCGGATGTCGATTTGTCCCGGACTAACCTAGTTAATCCCGATTTTATTTTTTGTAATAATGGATTTTCTCGAAATTAAGAAAATTCAGTCGGTAATACGTACCCAACTTGAATTTATTCCCTTTTGATAACAGCAGGACTGCTCACAATGCGCACTGAGCTTGATAATATCACATCTTTCTTCCTATGTGCTGTGATTGGCATCTTAGCTTCTATCAACTGTGTACACTCAGATTTATAGAAAACGGTCGATGTGTTTATTTTGTAAAATCAATAAGTTGCGTACTACAACAATAACGAATAAAATATATTCCATAAAAAAATAAAATTAACATTCCACATATTTTAACTGCCACGTTCTACGTTGTGAGATTGGATCGAATTTTTTAAAATATATATTGGCCATTTTTTATGAATGAGATTGTACATCAAATCCTGTAGTTATACCATAGTTTGCTTTCCGTTAATGACTTTTTTAATAATTTGGTTTTATTGAAAACTGAAATGAGTTCAAGGTACTATGGGTTTGGAATTTCGGTGCCCTAAGTGTATGAAGTAAACATAAGTGTCACTTTTCCTGTATTAATTAAATTTCTGTCTAAGCACCAACAATAAATTAATATCTTTACAAATTAGCCTTCATAAATTGTATATGAACTTTATAAATAAATTTATAACTGCATAGATAGTAGACTTACTCTCTGAAATCCAATTTCGGGTAACCTAATACTAGAGAATCCGAATAGATAACAAAGGACTTTCCCATTGTATAAACGCACGAACTAAGATTTTAAATCAGTCACCAGTCTGGAAAATGTGCCTCTAGTAAAGTAGATTAAGTAGAATAAAAAAGAGAAAGAGATATTTAATGAAAGAAAAGTTTCCAATCAGAATGAAGTAATTAAATTGTTCTGAAATAAATAAAATCGCTATAATGAGCGTTTGTAACATATAATGGCAAAAAAGAGACTTACGATAGGCACACTAAATGACTAAAGCTAAAAGGCAATTATTATCCACTTAATTATATTTTAATTATCAACATATTATTCTCATTTCTATATTAATTTATTTTGTGCTTTTACATATGCATAGTATGGACTTACATATATAAAATGCATTATTACTCTACTCTACTGAAAATAGAATTATGTTTGAATGTTATCCTTGTCTCTATTGGTATTTCCTTTGTACTTATATTATGTCACAACTTTTGTGGTGAGTGTGTGATTTTTTTGTTTCACTTGGATAAAATATACTTTATAATTTACTTTTACAGAATACTGTAAATGGGCACTTAACATAGAACAGTTGTGTCTGGATGGTTGACAGGGTCTCGAATAATGGCACCCAAATTCTGTAGGTGAATCGTTAGCGCTACTTCTGCTAGCTCTAAAGGAGCAGCTCGATTTCTTTTTATAAATGTAAGTTTCGTTTTATAATTGAATAATTTAAGATATTTTTTTTTCTTTTTGAAATTGTAGTTTCGAGGTTATTTCTTCATTGCTGATTTATTTTTGAATATTAGTACTATCAATATGTTTGTCAATGTTTTTTTGGAATCAAATAAACACAATGGTTCCTACGAATAAATTTAAAATCAATTTGACTCCTTTTCATTACACTTGCACTTATTTCCAAACAGAGTAGCTCACCGTAAGCTTACTCACTTCGTAATATGAAGGTCTAGGATCGAATCCGAGAGCGCATATCATAGCTCAAGGCTTTTCCATGGCTTACTGCAATTACACCGTTATTTTAAGGCGTCAAAGCATTTCGATATTGCCACGCCAAAACTCTTGATCTAAAATGGCTATAGTAACTATAATGACTTAAATTTAGTAGCCAATCTTAAATGAACTCACGATAAAGGATAAAATGACTTGCTTCATAGAAGAAACAACGGATATAAAAGCGATCAAAATGATAACGATTAAAATTACGAAATCTGAGTTTCTGAATTTGGGACCCAATTAAAATAAAGGTAATATCCATTATTCTATTCTATTAACATTTTGACGTGTACTTTTATTTCATCTCGTTCGTGAAAGAAAATATGGCCGGTGTGTAATAGTGATATGCACTAAATCCCATTTGAGTCACTAAGCACTTTAGCTGACAGTAAATAAACCACTTGTAAGTATTTATGATCCGTACGTTAAATTACAGTTACAGGTGAATGTAACTTGGAATACTAGTAAAACCATCAAAAGTATTACATAAAAAAGCAAACTCTGTTTTATTTCTTGCATTTTGCTTTGTAAATGTATCTTCTTATCTTGCCTTTTAACTGGTTGAAACTAATAAGTTTTATAAAGATCACTGACATTTATTGAAAAGTACAATACTGTAGTTTCGCGTCAACATATCGTCACTGTGTAGGACCCAGTGAGGAAGCTACATCGAAGTAAGGATTTAACTATTATTTAACCAATTATTTCAAGTGACAATCAAAAACATTATTAATCTGAATATGAGAATCTTTATTTTCCATTTATGTACTCCGATAAGCATTTATGAGTGACCAATACAATCTTGGAAAAGCAACACAAAGAAATTGCTCCTCACCCCGACATGCTACAAAAAAAGTGCAATCCACTGATTTCGCTTACTAATTCGTAGTTCTAATCAATCAAGAAAACTTCACTGGATTTAACTATAGGCATAGTTTTATATGCTGGATGCTCGAGTTCGGCTCCCTACTCTACTATATATCTGAAATTTCATTTCCAAAAGACATGGAATTTGATAATAACTAATACAAATTCAAAACAAGCGAACAAGAAAAGCATTCTGGTAATTGTGATAAAAAAAAAGAACAAATATAGGCAGGATACTTCACCGCTTGTGCTCCTAATTTGTTTGCATGATTGAACTTTTCACCACATTTTTATCGAAATCACTTTCTTTACCTTGACATGGATGCAATAACTAATGTTTCCAAAAGAAACCTTACCTCTACTGCAACGTACGATGTATGGCTGACTTGAATTTCAGTGAAATACCGCATTTTCGCTCTTGTGCACAGAGTATCAGAAGTTTGAGCTGCTAGCAACAACCACTCGCGGTATATTTTCAAGACACTATAAACCCACAGCATCTCGAATTTTCACAAATATCACCTCTCCCATCTTATTCGTAACTCAGACACCTGATAGATATTACTCGCTTGAAGCACCAACGTTCTCTGTTACGGAAAACTGATAACGTTGATTCAATATGATAATTTCATTGCTCGTTTATACAAAGTTCCGTTAATTTATGTACTAACTGTTCTCTCTGGGTTAAACTTTTAATGTTTGTTTTTTAAAAAAGAAGAAATAAATATATTTTTCCATTTCGTTTCCTCTCAGTAGGCTCCTGATTATGCCCATGTTTTTATGTTAAACTGTCGTGTCCTCTCCAGGATATTAATTATTATAACTTCCTTAGAGTTAACACTGGAGCACGAAATATTAATAGCTATTTTTGCTACGTAGTGTTTTAATTACAGTAGATTTTCTGACACATTTTGCATATTTACGTAATAAGTGAAAGAGATGCTAAGTGAGTATCAGGGTCGAATTTTGGATAGCTAAGTGCCAAAGTAGGCGAACAGTAACCCTGTATTCAATTCAGATTCACGCCTTTTTCCATTCTCCATTTTTTTCGCTTGTTTCTTGTACGTATAATTGGTGTGTTTTATTTGTTTTTTCTATGTTTCCTTATTTAGTACATTCATGTATTTTTGCCTGATTTCTTTGTTCGTTGCTACTGTTTGCTTACTTCTTTCATTGCTTATATTTTAGTTTCTCCTTCTTGCTATTTCTCTCCTTATTTTTCTTTCGTTCCTTTGATCCTGTCTTGTTTCCTTTATTTCGAGCTTTCTTTTACACTAGTTTTCTTCTCCTTACATACTATCTTGTTTTCACTTCCATTGTTTTTTTTTCTTTTCTTGCTTTTCTTCTTGTCTTTTCCAGTTGGTCTATCCTGAAACTTTTAGTAGTGTGCAAACGGGGGGCACAAAAATGACTTTCACCAAAATTTCTGATAACCCCTTCCCACTTCTCTTTCAGTCGTAATTAATATCAAGAAAGGTGAAATTAAAAATATACAGAACGGTTATACTTTACGGTTGCGAAAGTTGGAGTACCATAAACTAATGTCTGTGTTTGAAAATAAAGTCTTGAAAAACATAAGGGGACCGAAATGGGACGAGATGACTCGAGAGTGGAGGAGACTGCATAATGAAGAACTCCACGGACTGTATGACTCACGATATTGTAAGAATAATGAAATCGCAAAGACTATGTAACTCGCAGGTCACGTAGCTCAAATGGGGGAAAAGTGAAGATTATATTCCATCGTGGTTGGAAAGCCGGAGGGAAACAGACCGTTGGGAAACCGAGACGTCTTTTGGGAGGACAATGCTAGAAGGGATCTTCGAGAAGTAAGTGTTTATGATGAAAACTTGTTTCATCTTGCCCAGGATAAAATCCTATGGCGAACGTCTGTTACTGCCGCAATGAACTTGAGAGTTCCGTAAGCCATAAAGTAAGTAAGTGTGATGATAATTGCTGTTATAGCCGTTGACATGTTTATGATCCGAAGATCCCTGGGCATGATGAACAGGTCGTGGTTTTCAATCATTATCCATTAGATGGAGAAGACATCCTAAGGACGGGACCTACAGTTTAAAAATGACCTCAAACCACTATGTTCAATGTAACCTCACCGAGAATCGAACACGAAACGCCTTGATTACAAAATTACGATCGAAAACTGTTTATCCACTGAGGGCATTATCTTATTTTGATATTCATTTTTAAATGCCTACTTATACTTATTGTTAAATTTATTTTCCAACAAAAGTCGTGACGAAATAGTCACTGTAGGTACTTCAACTCAAACTACACTCCCCTTCCTTTTTAGATAAATTTTAATTCATTACAATCAGAGTTAGAGATAATTAATAATACTTACTAATTTAACAGTTAACTCGCTGATATTTCCGTAAACATGCTTTTTGTTCTTGGAAAAGTTGTCCCTATTACTGTCCAAGTAAAACTCTTTGGTTGATTTCAATGACTTATTTTTCAACGCTCACATCTGTTGCAGTGAAGATCAGTATGTTGTGGCTATGTAAAACAAACTTCAGAGGGATATTGTGAAAGGATTAAGAACCTGGAGAACTGGTGTTTGCCGAGTGTAAATTTTAGAAAACGTACTCATTTCATTACTTATGAGATTCAGAAACCCACTCACCTCCATTTGTTCATTTTCTGCGGCATCGTTGATTGGACTTTTCCCAAATTTGTCGAGAACAATTTTGGCTCCGTGCTTGAGCAGCCATCGAACCGTATCTGTATGACCTCGGCTGGCGGCAAAGTGCAGCGGCGTCGCCCCATCTCCGTCACGCAGGTTGGGGTCCACTCCCTGCTCTTGCACCTGTGAGAAACGGTAAAACATACATATCTAAAATTATCCGTTAAAATCATAAAATTAGTCACTTAAGTTTTCATATACACATGCAATGCACCCATATCCACACCTATGGATATAACTGAAGAAAAATGCACTGAAATGAAGACCGGTATTATATTTTTTTATGTATCCTTAGAAATGAGGTTTGAATTGTGTAGTATCTCATTTAAAATTCTGATTATTGTGATGTGAATGAAATATTGCAAGTCGTCGTACAAGTAAATCGTTTATCAAATAAAATCTGTTCAAAGATTTTAGAAAAGTTTTCTGTTTAAAATATTATTCGGAATCAACTGAATAGTCTGTCATTTGGAGTGATATCACTATTCCATCAACCACGACTAGAGTGAATAAGCTAGTCTTCATTGAAATAAATAGATAGCAAATTGTTAGGGATACATTGTGGTTCTGGAGATGATAGTCTCCCTCATCAAATTGTGAAAACACAATAAGAAAATTCACTTATTCAATATATCATACAAAAAATTGAAGATGAAAGCCAACTGTTATGTATACTGAACACTTATTTTTTTTAAAGTATGTATGGCCTTTAGGCAACATTGGCTCAGGTCTGAATAGGGTCGGGTATAGGATGTCGGATGTCGGCCAGGGCGAAGTTTGAAGATGACATTCTGGTAGTGTAGTCATTTTATGAACATTAGGTAGAAAGCTTTCTTAGAAGCATGAAATTAGGTATGCATATAGTATTGGCGACCCAAGTAAAATACTAAAAGTCCCCCAAAATCAGACTTGTGGCTGTGTTACAGTATCGGAATCGCCTTTTTAAAAATGATACTTCCACTGTAAACGGGTGATTTGGCGACCAACGCTTCATGGCTACTGAAACACGATATGAAACTCTCCACAGGCCAGCGTGTTTCAGCGCATTACCTACAATTATGTAAGGATGGTGCAAAATTTAAATAGTCTAATTGTTTCTGCCATCCTGTACGATTAATCTTGTTGATATTTTTGTCTTAATTTTCATCCAATCTCCGAGAATCCAGTGTCAGGTAGAATCATGTGCTGTCCAGTATGAAATGATATGGAAAAATAATAGTATTATACTGTCAGTTCATCATTGGGTTGCGTCCAGTGTCAGCGGTGTAGAATAACTTTCAAGTGTTGTATTCACATTTTCTTCAAGTTTTAGTGAACACGTCTAGAGATTGGCGTGAAGTGAGATTTGAAGGTCTGGCAAAATTTCATATACAGGATTTGTAGAAAACGTTCCACTTATGTGCAAGGCTTTCGAAGAAATAAAAAAATTGTCGTTTCTTCACAGTAACAATCTAATTTTTCCCGAAACTCAAAGATTAGTTGAAATAAAGCTGCCAGCATCACGAGCCTGAAAACATATCTAGGATTACATTAGCAACCTGATATTCTGCCAGTCAGACTATGCTCTTCAGAAAAGCTGAACTTGTAATTGTTGTGAAGGTCACAATAAATCCTAACCAGTTCATTCAAGTTCTAGTGAATTGACTTCAACGAAGAAGGCAGAACAGGGCCGGGGTAATAGAGGCAAGTCGAACATCTTATGTGCAACTGCTGAATATAATGTCTGTCTTGAACTCAGACGTGGAAATCAACCGGCAATGTGAAATACGGAGAAAGTGATACGTTCAAACGAATCAAATGGGATTCTGATATGATTTTATCGAGAAATTTCCAGGTAACTGACGAAATTAGTATGTGCAATAAATTAATCTGTGACCACTAAAATTAATCTAATATTAACTGATATTAGAAATAGAATGAATGTGAAACATCTGTCTGATTTCATGCTCGTATCAATTGTTGGTTCTACAGTAAAAATGTGGAATCCTGAGTGAAAGGAGTGTAAGTTTGAAAATAATGCGTACAATTCAATGTGAAAACTACTGTAGAAGAAAGTGTTGTGTGTCATAGTGACGCTTGTAAATACACTTAGTAACCAAGAACTATATTCTAATTGAAATATCGTGTAATTAAATTAAAGATACAGCTTTTAAAGAGGTTTATAATGATTTGTATGAATTAATTTGTTATCACACCACTCAGATACAATGTGAATTGCCTGTACCCTGTAGTTACCATCCTTCAAAATATTAATGTAGAGCTGAAAACTAATGTCTATTAAAACTATTGAGGTGTTTGGAATAAAGGCGTACAGAAATCCTAAAAAAAAAAAAAATTAAAAAAATGCTATAATGGTTTACTTTTCTAAATAATAATACCGTTCAGGTAAGAACTTCCTCTTTAAAAACTGCAATTATGGAACTGCCAACGCTTAGTGGAGACATTTTCAAACAGAAGAAAATTAAGTAGAAAGTACAATAAAACATTTGTTGTATCTAGAAACAATAATAAATTTATTTTGCAGTCACGTATAATGAATGAGGTAATGAAATTAGAATTTATCAATACATTATAGAAGAAAGATGATGCAAGTAAGACGTATAATGAGAAAGAAACGAATACACAGAGCTTCAGCTCGAACCTAAAAGAAGGTAGAAAGCAAGTATCTCTTCCCAGATCTGTAAAGATATCTGTAATCTGATCAAAATAGTAAATCAAATTATTTGTTATTGCTCCACACTGGTGCTTCATTCAACGTGAAGAATAGACTTGATGGAATTTAGTCTTAAAGAGGATAAGGAATATTAGTTTTCGTGTAGTTAACACACTGATTAGAAAAGTGTTTGAACTTTTATTATTAGAATTTCTTATTATGTTCCGATTCATTACAAATAGTATGAATGAAGTAATACAGTAAAGTTAGTAACACGAGTATTAACTGTGGGACTTTAAATGGAAACACAACCTGTTTGAAATGAATGTTTATCGTTCTTTAACATTTTCTCACCGAATAGCTTCACATTAATTCTATTTTTAATGGCTTCAGAAGGATGAACATTAAACCAAATACTGGTTGAAGAGAAGATGCACTGTTTTTGATAAATATCAATGCATTAAGTTACATTGTAATGAACTTTCTTTCACTTTCAATATAGGAAATTGAGGCCACAATCTTCACACATTTTACATTCTCTCTGTACAGGTTATACAGCTGGAATCTGGAAATAGTTTTAAGGAACGAGAAATGAAAATAAAAAAGGCTTGCTTTGTTATGCCGGTATAACCCACTTCACGTTTTGATCTTTAGTGAGCTAGCCCCACATTTTGAAAAATGAATGGTCTTGTTTCCAGAGACGACTATTAGAGAGACTCTCGGAATTAGAAACCACATATGGTGAGCTCAGGTACGTATGCTATAAAGAAACAAGTCGTAAAGGAAGATTGTCTCTCACATGCTTATGCGTATCGGAACTGAACATGAAGAAACTCATGAAAATCAGAGTATGGTAAATCCAATAGGATACGTACGACAGCAAACTAAATCTGCACCTAGGTTGAAAACTAACAGATAACTCAAGATTCCTTATTTAAAATCTTAAGTCAGTTTCTCTCTACCTGTTCTCATTGAGGTACTAGCCTGCGTTACAGATGGATAAAAAATGAATGCAATAATATTTGGCGTCTCTAACATGTTAAAAGCAGAGAAAAGGGTTAATTCCAATCCGTAATCTTTCAGCTTCTTTGCAAGAATGCTGTTCCGCTAATTCATCAACCAATGCGAAAACTGTTCGCTCTGGTTCAAATTACTAAAACATGAGAGAAATGTTTTATACTAATTTTCCATGATGTATATAATAATGTACGTATGTTTCCATGAATATAATAATGCACGTATGTATGTCTTTTAAATGTGAAATAAAAATATGGAAAGCTCCGTCCGCTTGCAACAAAAAGAGCATAAATGCATTAAGTGCAAGCGAGACACAATAAAAGAATGCATAAAACGGATGTATGACAGTGCATGAGAATAAAGTAAATTACTCATGTGGAAAGTGAGCTACTTTACTTTGCATGTTTTAACCACATTACCCTCTTGGAAGAAGTATAAATGATATTTAATATTTAGTAGTTAAAAATTAGCGGTTAATTTTTATAAATTACTTGAAATAATATTTCTTGTTTTTAATAAATAATTTGTGATAACAGTTATATATATATATTTCCCAACTGTTTAATATCTTCCTGAGATATTAAAAGATATAGAAAGAGGTAAAGGATACACGAGTACATCCTTATGAGGAATGGAATTAATATACAGGATGTAAAAAATCTCAGGGAAAAGATTCGGGAAGTGATTCCTGACCGAGACAATTAAAAAAAAGTTCCTATGAACATATATGAAATTCTGCGTCGTTTTGGAAATACAGCGTTTCCAACTTGACGCCCAAAGAGGACGCCTTACAATGAGAAGAAAATGAATAAATTCTAAATAAAACAGAAACGATGCATTGAATGAAAATCTCATTTCCGGAAGTTTATTTCTAACAACAATGGTGGATAGCAGGAGCGAAAACGCGATGTTGCCAACTTAGTATAGTGTTTAAACTTATCAAATGGTACTACGTCGTGTTTTTAAATATTTGACATCCCCTAGTGATGATAAGCAACATATATAAAGTACACACAGCAGTGCTGTAAACCATGGATAGGACAAAGGTTTTCGCGATATTATACAATCTGGTATTTTCCCATGATATTTCATCTCGTGTCGAATCGAATGCTTGTCATCCGAACGTTATCCGCTATCCGGATATCCATCATCCTGATATTATCAGTCATCAGAATTCATCCGACTTCTCTAAAACTGATTACCAAATAACGCATTACGATAGCCGCATTTTTGGCAATTCCTATCCCTGTTTTCATACGCCGCTGCAAAATTAAGAGAAATGCCAGAAAGCTTATATGTTTATAAAGTTGTACCTTATTCAGTAGTTAAAAAAAAACTATTTTCCACTCGACATTTTGAAGTCTAATTTCTTTGGAAGTACGATTCCATTTCAACTTAGAAGGGGGCACACAGGATTGCCGTCAATGCAAAACTCACTAAATAACAGAAAGTACCTTGTGAATGTATTCAAATATTTCTAACTCCCTTAATTATTTAAAATAAAAATAAGGATGTTGTTACGGCCCATACAATTCATTTTATCTTTATCTTATAAAAATAAGGATTTTAATTCTATATATATTACTCATATAGATTGAAGTATAGTGTAAGTCCGGGTGAGATGGCCATGCGGGGGAGATGACCAATCGTGTTTATTTCCACATCATTGATACGATCGGAGTGAAACTCAGTAGGTGGCAAGTTATTGTGATAACGGTCAACTGTTGCTTCTATGTGGCATTTACTTTCAACAATCGGAAAGATATGCTACAATATTGTTATCGAGAGAGTGGAAAGTTTTTCGAGTTGCGAAAGAAGCAAACAGAAGTGCAGTTTTCGTATCAGCCAGTTCGTTGGAACACGTTGTGCGAGTTAGGTGTGTTCTGTAGATTGTGTTTCTACCGTGTAGCTTGTTGTTTAACACTTTTCATTTTGCCAGGTAATGCAGCTCTCAGAACATCAAAAATGGGAGAGATGGCCCAAGACATTCCACCCTTTTTGTGATGTTTTTTACATTTTTAGACAGGTTTCTAATATACGAAATGCGTTTTTCTAGTTTTTGCATGCCTACACAGTATAATAACTAATTGGCTTAAGTGGAAATTTAAAAAATAAACTTATTCTAGGAACGGTAGACCATACAACAGCCTAGGCCTACGAATCTGTAGAGAAAAATTCATACAGAATAGGGTCGTAATTAGGTCTACACTTGAAACACTGCTGTGTTGTGGTTGCTCTTTTAATCGACGTAGAGAACCAAGCACAATTACGAATCAGTTAGGCCTATGCATTGGTAGATTTCACTTTATCGTCGTGTAATATACTAAGACTAGTTACTGAAACTTAACTGTTTAAAATGTTGACTACTTATAGGCTTAGCCTACAAGATATTTTTAGCGACCTATTGAAAAATCTGGGAGCTATTGCGATTGTCCTGTCCGTCTGTCCCCCCTAATAACTATTGAACCGGAAGTCGGATCAACAAACGGACTTCATTAAACTCAGGTTCCCGAGTAGACTAGATGTCGGGTATTTTAGAACCGGAAGTGGTCTAAAATCACTTCCGGTTAAGAACCGGAAGTGGGATAAAGAAACGGACTTCAGCATTAAACTCAGGTCCCCGAGTAGACTAGGCCTATTTGGAAATTTAATAGGGCGCCTAAATTTTGTGCTTAGTCACAAAATTCTATTTGTTTGTTTACACTTATCATTCTTTGCAGATGCCAACACAAGAGGAAGACGGGTAGTACCCGTGGTGTATGGACTGAAGAACACCTGAAGGCAGCTATTATCTCTGTAGCTAGAGAAGATTGAAGACCGGCAACACGACGAAGGGGCCAATGGGACCATGTGGCACTTTAGGTATGGACAATGAGGAAAGGCTTGTTATACATATAATGAAAACGCAACAAGGAACGATGTTCGTCATCTTGATTTTAACTTTGCCGAACAACTTCAAGTTAATCACAAATTTGACAAGGAAGAAAGCAAGGCTGAAACTTTTTCTTGCCAGACATCCTAATCTTTCTATACATAAATCTGAAGGAGTTGCCATATCTCGCAGTAAGGGAATGGATCGTCAGGAGGTCAGCAATTTCTTCCAGCTGCTGGATAGAATCCTGCGAGAGAACGATCTCTTCAGCAAACCATCAGCCATATTTAATATGGATCAAAATTTGTCCCGATAGTGACTTCTTGAGAAAAAGGAGAAACAGTAACTGTTATTATGTGTTGCAACGCAGAATGAATGTTTCTCCCACCTCTATCCATCATGAGAGGAAAAAAAAAAAACAAAGAAGAATTCGAGGATGGAATGCCTCCTGGAGCAGCTGTCTTCATGCCTGAAAAGTCAGCATACATAAATACAACCATATTTTCTGAATGTTTGAGAAATCATTTCGAACCTCGGAAGCCTGAAGGCAAAGTTACTCTCATACTAGATGGGCATGCATCTAACAGCAATTCAGTGGAGGCTCTTGATTTTGCTGAAGACAATGGCATAGTATTGATGTGCCTACCGAGCCACACTACGCACTTTCTTCAGCCGCTGGACAGGGCAGTTTTTAAGTCACTGGAGAGCCATTTCTATAGTGCCACTACTAAATGGATAAAGAATCATCCAAATCGGAAAATAACAAGGTTGAAATTCGGCGAATTGCTTAATGAAGCATGGAAAAAAATCAGCAACACCAACAAATGTCATTTCTGGATTTAAGTTGACCGGAATATTCCCTTACAATCCCGATGCCGTTCCAGACTACGCTCTTCTGGCAGTGAATCCAGTTGCAGGGGATCTTTCATCTGCAGATAGGAGTTTATATAGGCCTACCTGAAGAAAAGGATGGAGATGCTTCAGGAAATTCCAGTTCTCTTCATGCAAGAAACCTTGATGTACAGGCAAGTACTTCAGGTCTTAATGAGCAACACACTCCCACGAAACTTCTGGAGACAATATCAGCGGTGCCCTTGTTATCGACTCTAACTTCAAACAAAAGGTCAAAACTTCATGCTACTATCTTAAATTAAAGTCCAGAGCTGAAAATTCTGGCAGTAAACGTAAACTAAGTTCTAGGTCTAGGCCTAGGTGCAATTTTAAACAACTTTCGAGGCATAAGATTCCAAGGAAGCGATTCAGTTCAGTCACCAGCAGTTCCGAGGACGGGGTAGCCTTTGAGTCCAGAAATTACGAGCTTGTGGATCTTACTAATGAATGTGTTGGTTGTGGCGAAGACTGTGACAACACAAAGAAGAAAGTGGATTGGATTGAGTTTGTCAACGGTGGCTTCATGAAATGTGCACCACATTCACTGATGTTTGTTTGCCTTGTGGAAAAGCGATAACGAAGAAACAGAGGACTCTGTTCTTTAAAATGTTTCAGTTTAGAATTTTCATTGCTGTTTATTTAGCATTCCTATTATTAACATGTATTGAGTTTTAAGAATGTATCTTTTAGTCTATCAAGACCTGAATTCCTGTAACTTTTCAACAATTGTATTACATTAGGCTATTCCTCTTCGTTTGGTAAATTACTAAGTAAATAATAATAGTTAATATTTGTTTACAAAAATAATACAAATTATAATAGCATTAATAAAAATAATAAAATATTAATAAATAATGAATAAAAATACAATAAAACAATAATAAAAATAATAGGCCATATCTATGCTTTTCCACGTATGGCCAACTCTCCTCATGCTCCCTGGCCATCCCACCCATAGCGGTCGGGGAAGATGACCAATTGCACACATTTACAAATTTCAGTTTTTCCTACTGTAATCAAATTTCTCCCGCAAAAAGATAACACCTTCTAGAATGTAATAGAACCCCCCCCCCATTTCGTTCAATATCCTCCGAGTTATAAGGTAATGAAAAACTATGGCTATCTCACCCTGACCTACCCTAGAGATATAATACAGAAACATATATGACGAAAACCATAAATATAGAATATGTAGGTACAGTATTTTTAATATTAGGAACTATTGGACTGAGGGCAGTGAATCTACCGAGCAGCCGTAGCTCACTTGTTATAGCATTGGTTTCGCATTCTGTATGTCATGGGTTGGATACTAGCGGCCGACCATCCGGACAGAGGTTTTTCCCTTCGTCACACAAGGCAAATGCCGACATGGTACATTTAACCTAGGTTCTGGGTGAATCCTTTGCACGTCCTTTCCCCTATTCTATCTGGTCCTGAGTCATAAATGCCTAAAGGCAATAAATAAATTAAAATTTAAACGACATTGAGTAACAAATTTCTGAATTTATATGGAAAGGAAGAAGCAATAGACCTACTGTGGATTTGAAGTCGATGGGCATATTATAATTATAAACATGTTTTCACAAACAATCTATATTCTTCTTCAGATGGAAAGTAGTTTCCCACCAACTAGAAGTAAACAGGTAGGAAATTAGTAAATACAAGTTACTTAAAACTGTTACAGTAACAATGTAACTATTCTGAATGTGAAACAACGCTGATTGTTGTAACGCCACCAAAGGAATGTCATATCAAAAGAAAGCAAGAGTTCTTGAAAATTGAAGTAGAGGGATATTGATGTGGAAACATGTCTCATTAGAACGATTACACAAGGAAGAGAACAAGAGAGGACATCATTGAAATAAATCCGAACAGAAAAAAATATGCTTAAAAAGAAGATATCCGTTGGAAAAAAAGAGGACGTCTTGGGACCGTACTTAAAGGTATTTCCTGTACGCCATCGTTTCCCTAAATATCATTCGCAATTAACACCTCATATAGAAAGGTGACGACTCATGGAGAAAAGGAACTTCTCAGGGCAGCAAAAGCTGATTTTGAATAGTGTCACTGCAATATGATGTGTTATTACTTTTGTCATTCGATTTATATTTCAAATTCATCCAAGTTATCAGAGACTGCACAGTTAAAATAAGCTGTGTTAATTCAACCCAATGATCAAATCGGGTCCGGCTAAATCACCACACCCACACTCACAAGAAAAACACTAGATTCCCAACATTATCGAGGATCAAAAAAATGTTGCTGAACCCCAAACACAAACGAAGTTACTCTCACGACTTATGCCTGGATTTAATCACTTTCATTTGTCATAAGGGATCACAATCCCCATTCATTGACAATATGTTGAGTTTCAATGAATGTAAGCGCGCAGCATTCGACATGTTGCTACGATAAGAAAGCCGCAATGCTGGTCAAGTGTTTGGCTGTCGCCATCTTAATCGCTTGCTTTCATGTAAATGGAACAATGAATGGGAATTCTGGTCTCCAATTGACTAATAGAAAGTGATTAAAGTTATTTCGTGCGAGTAACTTGGTTTGTTCGGGTATTCAACAACATATTTTGATCTGCTACACTGTTGGAATCTAATGTAGTCGTTTAATTCTAATGTTCAATAAATATAGTTTGCATTTAGCTTTATTTCTGGCTGACAACTTAGCCAAGTCGGTAAGACACTCGACCACTCCATTTGGAAACTGACTAAGAGCCTGACTAAGTCATATACTTTTGTCCTTCAAAATGACAACGGACTGGTTTACACTCATGAAAAGAAAGCAAAAGTATTAGCTGACTCATTGGAATCTTCATTCCAACTTAATCAGGACATTATAGATAGAGCTTATGAAGCTTCAGTAAATGAAATAGTGCAGGAGGCCCTGAATCAGTTTCCGCACAACCGAACCCTTCAGTTAAAAAAAGAAATTTCGAAAATTATTTTTAAAAAAAATGAAAACGCGGAAGTAACCTGGGCCAGAAGGACAGAAAACATTGTTTCAAAATGCCTCTCGGAAGAGCCTGTTACGATTTTAACTAATATAATAAACAGTATATGTAAATTGTTTTACTTCCCGCAGTGTTGGAAACTTGCGAAAGTTATCAACATTCCTAAGCCTATTAACGATCATAAATTGCCGCAAAGTTACCGTCCGATTAGCCTGCTCAATTCGTTAGGTAAAATAACTGAAAAAGTAATCTTGAGCAGGCTTCAAAAATTCATGTTTAGAAAATACGCTGTTATTAAACCAACAATTCGGCTTTCGTGACAAACATAGCACAACACACCAGCTGGTCCGAGTCGCGGAGTATATAACAGCTAACTTCAACAAAAATCGCTCAACTGGGGCAGTGTTCTTAGATGTCGAGAAGGCTTTCGATAGAGTGTGGCATACTGGACTAATTGGTCTACATAAGCTCATTCATTATAAAATCCCAGACACACTCATAAAATCTTACTTAACAGTTACTTTTTTTTTTGTCGAAGACAAAAATTCTTCAACTAGGCCAATCAAAGCAGAAGTGCCTCAAGGATCTCTCCTAGGCCCGTTTTTATTCTCAATTTGTCAATGACATCCCTAACCATCAATATAAACACACAGCCCTGTGTGCCTCCTCGACACAAGTGCGACAAACTACTATCTATATACATTCGTCACATGGAGCTACTCCAAGACTGGATCACCAAATGGAAAATTAAGTTAACGTCACCAAATATGATGCGGTTATATTCACAAAAAACGTCCCACCCTGATTAAACTCAATAGCACTGACATTCCGTTCAAGCAAGAAGTAAAATATTTTGGAGTGCTTCTAGATCATAAACTACTCTGCGCTAGACATATCAAACCTCAACTTGGAAAGGCAAGCGGTAAAGTAGCGCAACTAAAGAGTCTCCTTATCTCAGATTGGTACCACCTTCAGAGGAAGGTCACTCTATACAAAATGCTAATAAGGTATGGATTAGCTAACCTATGCCGCGCCTGCGTGGGCATTCGCTACGAATACCCACATGAAAAAAGTAGATATTTCAAAACAGGGTTCTAAAACTAAGCACAAAGTGCGCGCCGTACGCCCGTATGACAGACCTCCATGTATACTTAACATCGACACCATTCTCAAACAAATAAAGTACCTTTTATAAGAATGTGAACATAGTGAATAACGAACTCATCGCAGGTCTCGTATCCCGTCCTAAACCACTACAAACACAGACGTCCGCTACATGCACTTTATCCTAACCACCCGATTATCAATAACAATAAAAATGGAAAATGTCAATAATTAATATAGCTCAATTCTAAATACCTGGTGAATCTAATTCACCACAATTCAATTCAATTAAATAAATTCAACCAATCAACCTAACTCATAATATGACAATAATTTGCACTTAAATGAAACCATTAGCTACTTGTATTAAATTAACTTTTCCATTGTGATATAAATAATCATATTTTCATTTTTATATTTTATATACGTGTTATATATATAATAAAGGTAAATAATAGTAAATGTTGAATGAATGTACCTCAGGACGGCAGATGTGTGAATCAGTTTGAATGAATGAATGCTAGAATGATTTGAAATAGAAAAAAATGGTTTCAGACGACCAATGGAAACTTATTTCGTTTATAATACAGTGCATTAAGCTCATAGTCCTCCTAGTTCCCTTTCAGGTATACCCACAGACGAAGGCCCCTGTAATTCCATGTATGTTCGATGAGTGAATGTGTGTGTGATATGCATGATACAAACACTACTTACAGGATGCGCAAAGAGATAAGAGTCAATACAGACTTTTACCTGGGTTTCTCCGCCCTTCTTGCATGTGTGGTTTACTAGATAAATTGAAAGCAGTTAGAACCGGTGCAGGAATTTTTACATAATATATAGTAATGCATATTCTGTTTTTTCCCTCTTTCAAGAAAACTCTTCACCTGCTTTCCTATCTTCTTGTATTACCTTCTTTCTTCTCTTATACATATTCCGATCCGCGGTAAATGTCTTCGAAAGATAGACACCGTAGCATCCACATCCGCGACAGATGCTTTAGTTGCAAGCATGCGGAGATCGCTAGTAGAAGTTGGAGAGCGGTCACTCCTCAGGGCGGGACTATCCGAGGCCCTGACAATTCAAAGTTTCTGTTTCTTTTTCTGTTTCTGACGCTCGACTTCTAACTTAGTAACCCATGTTCAAATGTCGCTGCAGCCGTAACTTTTTCTCCCAGTATGAACACAGTGTTGAATTAACACAGCTATTTTTTACTGTGTGCAAGAAGTAACTAAGTCACACG